>PVKC010009308.1:0-27029 GCA_004027635.1 Crocidura indochinensis
CACACACACACACACACACACACACACGCACACATTGTAAAAAGTCAGTCACAGAAGAAGCCCATCTGTACCAACAGCATAATTCAGCCTAGTACCTGGATGGGAACTCAACAGCTTGCTTCTAAAGGAAAAAAGAATCATCTGTGAAGGCAGAACAAACTTAATCTCCCTGAGTTCAGCAGGAAGTGTAGACACTACTTATTGATCTCATCTACAAGAAAGCACTTGTATTTTATCACCAGCAAATAGCCCTGTGAGTCTTTTCGGGAACTGGAACATATTTTTCCCTGATCTTTCTTACTTAAAAATAACTTATAGGTTAAAATACACACACACACACACACACACACACACACACACACACACACACACACACACACTAAAGAAAATCTTTGAAACAGAATGCCCCAGTAGCCAGGTACAAAGCTAACAAATCCACCTACTCCTGCTGGGCTCAGCCCTGGATATTCACTGATTGTGGCATTGAAAGCGAACTTCTTCAATTCACTCTGTCTCTGTGTCACCAATACCAAAACCAGACTGCAGATGAAAATAAAAATAAAGACAAAGATAAAGATAAAGAAATACCTCATAAGGATTACACAGAATTTAGGATAAATCAAAATGTGCTTCAAATAAGATGATTGGAAATTCTTGGAAACAACATGATGAACTATTAATAAACAAAAGAGAATTGACATAGCCGGAGAAACACTAGAGATATGGTCAGTCCAATTATGCCTCTGGAAAATGGCACCACATTATCAGCTTTTGAGGGACAGAGCTAAAAATCAAACCCCCACAAGTGCTGGGCTGATTGCCAGCATTCATCTGGTTGATGTTGAAGCTTGATCCTTTTTTAATTCAATCTCGCATTCTTGTCTCTTTCTTACCTTGTTTTTCTATTTTTTGCAGTGCTTTATGTGTTGAGATGAGTCATTTTAAAGTTCACACATATATCCAAAACAGAGCAAGCATAAAGAGAGTAGCAACAAATGTCATATTACCATTTTGTTAGTTGGAAATAATTAAATCTGTATCATAATAACTATTAGTCCTTGCTTTCATCATTTGTTTATCTAGAATTATGCAAATCCAAGAGCCAAACCAGTTAGTTAAAAATCTGTCTCCCACTCCCACCTCAGCACCCAGTCCCCAAACTTCGCTGCTTTGGAAAGAGTCCCATTCAGAATAGAAGGATATAAGTATGGCAGATAAAGCTAATATGAAGTACAGCCAAAAAAAAAGGACTATTCAAAATTGGGACCAAAGAGATAGCACAGCAGTAAGGCATTTGCCTTGCATGCGGCTGACACAGGAAGGACATGGGTTCAATCCCCCAGCATTCCATACAGTCCCCCAAGTCTGCCAGTAGTGATTTCTGAGCACTGAGCCAGGAGTAACCCCTGTGCACCAACAGCTGTGAACCAAAACAAACAAAGAAAACAAAGAAAAAGAAAAATAATTATTCAAAATTTTTATCTAGAAATCCAGCTATTCAGAACTTTTTTTTCATTCTCTTCCTTTCCTAGAATAATAAATCAGTTGAGAGGCTGAAGCAGTGGTGCAAGTGGTAAGCCATTTGCCTTGCCTGCACTAGCCTAGGACAGATCACAGTTAGATCCCCAGTGTCGCATATGGCCCCCGTTGTAAAACAGGCCTTAGGATGGACTTGGCTGGAGAAGGAGGCCTTAAGCCCTTACTCTCAGGACCACGTGGCTTCATCCCACATTAACCATCAGGTCATCATCTTTAGATGGTTGCGGTGGGTATTGAACTCACTCACAGGCAGGCTTCCAGAGAAATAACATCTTTATTCAACCCTAGCCAGCTGATGTGGCTGCTAACCATTTACGCATGCCCTTCATAGCTAGCCCTGCATCTTCTTTCATCCATGTCACCTCTGACCTCCATGCTGGCAAAGATCCAAAGCCCAAAGACAAAAGACAAAAGACCCTAATCCCCTGGGTCAAAGCCCTTATGTACCTTTCCAAGACCCCTCCCAGGAAATGGGCAGGGTCTTGCAGGTAAAGTAAACGTAATATTCGGTTCCCAAGGTCCCGCCCAGAAATGGGCAGGGCTCCCCAAGCCAGGAATGATTTCTGAGCACATAGCCAAGAGTAACCCTTGAGCATTATCGGGTGTGGCCCAAAAAACAAACAAAAAAAATAAACAAACAAATAAATAAAATGAATAAATAAATCAGTTGATTCAGGTTTTGTGGAGCCTAGATATTATAGAATTTGTGAAAATTCAAAATTCAAAAACAAATCATCCATATCAAGACACTAAAAGAACAACCCAGGTGAGAGCACCTGAACTTAAATAAACATGTAGAATAGAACCTAAAAGATCTCTTTCTAGAAACTTCTAAGGAATAACTTTTAGAGGGGGGGTAGAAAACAGCCAACAAAATTGTTTTCTTGGTTTGAATTTTCAAACTGTTCTCACTTTACTGATCCAAACTCCAGGAGGAAAAAAAAATCAAAGATTGGTGACAAAGAAGCCTGTCTGATCTATCACAAGAAGCTATTTATGTTTATTCTTAAGGAAGAAAAAAAAAACAACAACATTTGACCAAGGACATGGAAAATTCTCGTTCTAATTAGAGCGAGGAGTGAATTAACAACTTTAGCTGCCAGCACAAACAAAAGCTTAGAGAAGCCAGTTTGGTCCCCTTGTAGTCAGCATCATCACCTAGCTCCAGTGTTCGCTATCTCTCTGCATATAGAACAGGCACCCAGGGAAAAAGCTGAGTAGGAGGTGAAAGGAAATGCAGCTCTTGTCAAAAAAGTGACTCTGCAGCTCTTCCAGTCCCAGCAGTGTACCTAGCCTAGAACGAACCATGATGGCTGGCCCTTAAAGACTCCATGGAGAACTCAGCACGGTCATTATAGCAGAGGTCAGAATGCAAACAGGGACACTGCGTGGCCCAGGTCTGAACCTCTGAATCAGCAGCCAACCATGACTTCAGCAGCATTGCTCTGATGTCAATATAGTTTTAGTCCACCTTGAAATTCAACCAATTTATGGTCAAAGTCAAGACTGAAAGCTGAATGTTCTAGCCCAGACACCTGGAACAGGACTTCTGAGACAACAAATGACCTTCCCCCAGGGTTTCTCTCCTCTAGTGTCAGACTGCTCTCTCAGATTCTCTCTCAGATTCTCTTTCTCTCTATCTCTCTGTGTCTCTCTCTGTCTCTTTCTCTGTCTCTCCATCTCCCTCCTGTACAACTCAGCAACCTCTCTCACTGTCCACTCCTCTTTCTTTCTTTCTTTCTTTTGTATTTTTTTTGGTTTTGATTTGGGGGGCCACACCCAGTAATGCTCAGGGGTTACTACTGGCTATGCACTCAGAAATCGCTCCTAGCTCGGGTTCTATATGATTATATATGGTTCCTAGACCCTAGACTCCTCTTTCTAACCTTCGAGTCGACATGGCCCATCCCTGGTGATCCCATACCTTAACTCGGCTCTCTTCCTTTCTATTTTTATGGTTACTGCTCGCATCTATGTTTCTCTAAGTAATAGGATTGTCTTCCTCATGGTCTCTCAATTTTTTAATTAATATTACCATGATTTGACTGCAAGTTGTCCACTAATATTCACTGAAGCGAAGACCAATCAACTTCACTCTTTAGATGTATAGTTACAAAAAACTTCCAGTGGTGCCTCGCTAGCTAAAAAAAAAAAATTCATCATTTGTTATGATTCAAATTCAGCCCTACATACTAATCCAATACTATAATTTTCTATGATTTCTCTGTTCTGACCCCATGAAGTGCTTTCTGTTTCAAGTTTTTTATTCTCAGGCCCTTTTCTTTCTCTCCGCTTGGAAATTCTCTCCTCACCACCAAGACCCAAGTGACAAGTCATTTTTCTAGCTAAGTTATTGTGTCCTTCCTCTAGTTTCTTCTGTACTATCAGTCTATCTGAAAACATAATAATCTGTGTCCATGTCAAGTCATTAGAGGACGGGTCCTACTCATTTCTGTGTCCCCAACACCCAGCACAGAACTGACATGCGAAATTACTCCAGAAACACTTCCTGAAATAAACAATCTCCCTAAACACCAAGATAAATGTGTGGAACAGATTTTTTAAAAAGTTGAGGATTCTGCTGAATGTTTATGATGCTGCTTTTAGAGTGTTGGTGTGTGAGTGTAAGAATGTGGGGAAGAAATCAGAATCACTCACATCAAAAGAACTTTATCATCAGAAAACATTTGGGGACTAGTAACAGAAGTTGTACCCTGAACCTGTGTTCTTTTTTTAATCCAGTGCCTCAAATTTTGATCTTGTTTCTATAGGACACAAAAGCTCTTCCAAAGCAATGCCTCCTGGAAGTATGTGAATGCTAGTGACACTCAACATGCATAGACTTTTAAGCCCTCAAAGTGAGTCTTTTGCTTTGTTTTGTTTGGTTTGTTTTTTTGGGTCACATCCGGCAGCGTTCAGGGGTTACTCCTGGCTCTGTGCTCAGAAATCGCCCCTGGCAGGCACGGGGACCATATGGGATGCCGGGATTTGAACCACCGTCTTTCTGGATGTAAGGCAAACGTCCTTACCTCCATGCTATCTCTCTGACCCCTCAAAGTGAGTCTTGACTATGAAACCCTTCTTTAAGTGCTACTAATTGCCAATTCTACTGTCAGCCTTACCTTTTTCATCTATAAACTACCCAGCTTGGCTGCAGAGGATATTTTCCCAAGAAGGCATTTTCTTGTTAAAATATCATTCCCTCAACCACTCTATTAGCATTGTTTTATTCGTATTTTTGACTTTGTGATGACAGCGTCTGGCCGCAGGATGCTATATATGCAAAGTAGGCGAAGGGCTTATATCCCTGATTTCTAACTCTGCTTTTGCCTCAAGGCATGGCTAGAATAAGGAAATTTTCATCATTCTTTAAAGGGAAAAAAAAGTGTATAGTAGGCTCCTCTCTTGTTTTGATCATTCATTACTCAATTTCAGGTGAGAATTGGAGTCATTCCTGCCACTTCCTATGTGTTACCTGGAGATGAAATCTATATTCTCATCTTGCTTTCCTATTGATATATGAGAAGATGATAAAAAGTAGTTAGAAAAGACCCTTTATCTATGTACTTTATCCACCTGTTCTCCTAATATTTTTTCCTCTTCTACAAAACAAAGTATGTCCAGATGAGCACACGTGCAAGAGAGCCTTGAAAATCCCGGAAGAGCTATAACCAACCAGCAGCCAATGTATAATTGATATTTGGGAGTCATTTAAATATTAAAACATTAAACACTTTTAAAGCATTTTTATGCAAATGTTTCAGAATAGAATACTTTTCTGCAGGAAAACTCATATGAATCAATAAGAAGAAAACTCCAAGCCCCTAAAGAATAAATGGATAAAGGGCAGAGATAATTTTAAAAAGAGAAAAGTGGTTAGATAAGAGTATAAAATATTCAGTCTTTCTATTAATTTAAAAATTATAGGAGAGTAAGATTGTGATTTGGATAAATGTAAAATGCAAATAAATTAAAACAGTGCAAGGGCTAATGTATCCCTACGCTTCTGTAAAACATTGCATATTCTTGTTATCTGCCACCTTGCTTTTCATCATAGCTCTTTATGAGTCTGCAAGTACAATAAAGAATCAGTTTCTCTTTCTTCACCACAAGTTGATGTTGCCCAGCCTTTCTAATTTTGTTCAGTGGTATTCTTTGCAGTGACATATGAATTTGCATCTTTCTGATTGATAATGTGACTGAGAATTTTTTATAATTATTGGCCTTATTCTCTGACCATTTTCTACTGCATTTCTTGAGAGCTCTCTTGTTAGTTTGCAAATATTTTCCACAGCTGTTACTTTTGATTGCACAAAATTTGATTTTGGGGTGTGAGAGCTGTGGCACAGCGGTAGGACATTTGCCTTGCATGCAGCTGACCTAGGACGAACAGCAGTTCTATCCCCAGGTGCCCCATATTGTCCCCAAGCCAGGAGTGACTTCTGATTATATAGCCAGGAGTAACCCCTGAACACCACCTGATGTGGCCCAAAAAGTTTTTTATTTTTGGACAAAAATTCCTGGTGTTCATGTTTAAAAGACCCTATTAATATTAGTCTTTAATCCTTTTGTTTGTTTAGTCTATTTCTTTTATCAAATTCTTCAGAATATCAAGGCCAGAAGATATTCTATATTTTCTATTTGTTTGCATGTGTTTGGAGTTTTGTTCAAAGTAAATCTATCCTATCTCCTCCTATACTATACCACATACTAAGCTGTTACTTGGTCTATATGTTGTGTTATTATGCTATCATATTAACTATTCTTTCCTATTATGTCTTAATATCTAGAAAAAAATTGAATATCTTGACAGGAAATCCTTCATTAGTTAAATTTTCTTTTAATATTATTTAATATTAAATCTATGAAGTATTCATATCTTGGCATGGTATGAATAATTCTTTTTGCTTGTAATTGTCCTTTGATAAAATTTTGAAAATGTTTTTCTGCTAGTCGTATTAAAATACACTTTATTAGAAGATTTACTAAGCAATTGATAGTTCTTGCTCTGTAAAATTCGCATCTATCACATTTTTCCTCTATTAAACTCTATTTTAATAACATAATTTGCAAAGTTTTTCATATTACGTTTCAGGCATTCAACATTCCAACACCAATCCCATCTTCAGGGTGACCTTTCCATACCTGTCTTCCATTACTCACCTCCCAACTCAAGCTTTCCCCTTTATTAGATACAAAATAGTTTGCTTTATGTTGGTTGTTAAACACACACTAAAACTAAAAGCACTTTCACATTAATAATTACCATTGGAATAGGAGTTGTTGCTGGGATAGCACGTACACAAGGAATTTATCTAATGTTTCTCTACTATAACAATATGTTCTTTCTAAACAGCTCTTCTCACTTAAAAATTTCCTTCTAATGCTATTTTTCCAAGAAGTTTCAGTGAATTTTCCATGAATATATATCCTAGGGAAATTATTCAATTAGGCTATGAGGTCTAATATTAGAAAAGTTAATGGCATTTACATACATTTAAATAAAAACACTCATATTTTCTAATGTTAATATTTCCTATGTTCTTTATTTTTTGTGTAGATCCATATTTTCATCTGGAATCACATTCCTTATGTCTGAAGAATAAATATTTTGGCTAGTACAGGCTGGCTAAATATAATTATAATTGGTGCAGGTTGGTAATTTTTACCTTTGGATACCTGAAGTAGTCTATCTTTGTTTTTAAAAATAATTCTTTCTAGTTATAGGCTGCTAAAGGAGACTTTTAATTTAGTACTAATGTTACACTGACTTGAAAGAGAATTCTGCCAACACTTTTTTTTTGTTCCTCTGTACATATGAATTTTTTTCAATAGCTGTCCATATTATTCCCTGTTTAGCACTGTTTTGGGCTTTTATTATAATGCATTTCCTTTTTTGTCAAGGTTCTTTGAGTTTCCATGAAGTCAAAACTTTTTATATGTTAATAGTCTGTATAAAATTTGGAAATGTTTCTACCTACTATTTCTTCAAATATTTTTGTTCCCATATCGCTCTTAATATGCCAATCATATGTATATTGGACTTTCTGTAGTTATCTCACAATTTATAGGCATAATTTTCTTTTTTAATCTGTCCCATTTCAAAATGTTTCTATGAAAATGACTTCCATTTTTTAATCTTGGAGCCCGAAGAAATAGTTCTCAGCACAGGCTTTGCTAACTGCATGGTCTCTCACTGTCATACCCAACTAGTATCACTCCAATGCCAATTCCAGCATAGCCAGAAATAGTCACTTCATATCCAGCACCTTTGGATATGACACTCAAATATTTTTAATCAATAACATAAAAAATTATTTTCTTTTTCCCTCTGCAATGCCTCATTTGTTATTCACCTCAAACACTGAATTTTCATTCCATTTTCATTTTTATTCCTAAAATTTCTACTTCAGTTTATCTTTTTCTTTTTTTTATTATTATATCTTTATTCAAATACTGTGCTCACAAACATGACTGCAGTTGGGTTTCAGTCAAAAAAAGAACACCTCCTTCACCAGTGCAACATTTCCACCACCAATGCCCCCCACTATTTCCATCCACCTACACCCCTGCCTGTATTCAAGATAGGCATTCTACATTTCTCACTCAATAACATTGTCATGGCAATTGTTAGTGTATCATTTCTCTAACTGCACCTCTTTCACCCCTCTTTGAAGTGAGCTTCATATCGTGAGCCAGTTCTTCCAGCCCTCATCTCTTTCATTTTTCTTAAAACCCATAGATTAGTGAGACTATTCTGCATCTATCTCTCTCCCTCTGACTTATTTCACTCAGTATAATAGATTCCATGTCCATCCATGTATAAGAAAATTTTATGACTTCATCTCTCCTGACTGCTGCATAATATACCATTGTGTATATGTACCACAGTTTCTTTAGCCATTCATCTGTTGAAGGGCATCTTGGTTGTTTCCAGAGTCTGGCTATTGTAAATAGTGCTGTGATAAAGATAGGTGTGAGGAAAGGATTTTTGTATTGTATTTTTGTGTTCCTAGGGGATATCCCTAGGAGTGGTATAGCTGCCAATATGGGGGCTCAATTTCCAGTGTTTTGAGGAATCTCCAAATTGTTTTCTATAAGGACTAGACTAGACAGCATTCCCAACAGCAGTGAATGAGAGTTCCTTTCTCCCCACATCCCCACCAGCACTGATTGCTCTTGTTCTTTGTGATGCGTGTCAGTCTCAGTGGGGCGAGAAGGTTCCTTATTGTTTTGATTTGCATCTCCCTAATAATTAGTAATGTGGAACATCTTTTCGTGTGCCTTTTGGCAATTTGTATTTCTTCTTTGAGAAATTGTCCGTTCATTTCTTCTCCCCATTTTTTTGATGGAGTTAGATTTTTTTTGTTAAGTTCTGTCAGTACCTTGTATATCTTAGCTATTAACCCCTTGTCTGACAGGTATTGGGTTGAATAGTTTCTCTCATTCTGTGGTGGCTTTTGTATCCTAGGCACTATTTCCTTTGAGGTGCAGATAGTTCGGTTTTTTTTTATATAACATGTCTCTGCTTAACCTTTTAAAATGTATTTTTAATATATTTTATGTCCTTGTCTGAAAATGTTACTGTGACTCTAGTGTTTGCACACACTCTCAAACAGGATTTCCAATCTGTTCAGTTGCAGTGTTTATGCACATTTTGGTTATAGTGTTCACTTTGATGATCACTTGAGTTCACCAGGTGACATGCTCCTGGCCAAAGTACTAGCACATGCTCAGTAGGCTCAGATGTACCTGTTGTGTATGGTTCACACCTCTATTGATGTGCTGGGGACTCAAATAACAGAGACATAGGGATTGCATGGCCCATGATCAGTGCTGTGTTGGCACCGGGCAGCAAACTCACATTCAAGTTAGGCATTTTCTTTGCTATTGAGCCAATCCTGGGGGCTACTACTTACTGTTGACTGATTGGATGCCAACCACATAACTTTATGTTATAGTTATCTACTTGTAGTCTTGGAATTTTTATTGAGCCCCTTTGAGGAACGTGGTCAGTTTCTATGTGTTTACATGAAAATAAACATATAATTATTTATATAAATATTTGATCATTTTAAGTCTTGCTCCCAAGATTTTGAAGAACAGGGCAATGATTACTCAATGCAATAGCTAAGAGTTGGAATGACCTAGATATTCAACAACAGATGAATAGATCATGAAGATGTGTAAATATATACAAAGAACTACTACATAGCAGAAAGGAATGATGCAATCATGCAACTTTCTGCAACTTGGATGAAACTGTAAGATATTTTTATTTAAATGAAAAAGCCAGAAGAAGGATAAATACAGAATGATATCACTTACATGTGGCATTTAGAATAACTGCATGGAGAAATACAGTGGTTTAAAAGGTTTGATGAGAACACTCTAGGCCTTAAAATATAGAGAGGAGAAGGAAAAGAATTTGGGTGGAGGAGGAGAGAGACAAATATGGAAGGTCGGGGACAACAGCCAAGTGGTCTTCAGTGCATTGGTAGTGTTAAGAAAGGGCAAAATTAAATATCCAAGCAAAAGTCAGCATCAATGAAATTATGAGAGTCAAACTTTAACAACCAAAATTTAAAATGGGCTTATTATGCTAGCAAGCTGGGGGAGTGGAGTGGCATGGGATACACTATAGAAAAATTGGCAGAGGGAGGTTGACAGTGTTGGGATTGATCCTGAAAAAATTTTATGTCTAAAACCAAACTGTGTATAACTTAGTAAATCACAGTGGTTCAAATAAAAAAGTAAATGACATTAAAATTATAAGTTGATTTTATTTTAATGCATATCAACGTCTCAAAATATAATAATGTATCAAATGTTTAAGCAAGTTGTAATATATCACATGTCAAGGATTTCAATTAGGAATAGTAAGATAATTAATTTTTTAAATCTAAAGAATCATTTTGAAGAGGGAAATTTGTCATCTGTTACTATAATTGTGTCTTAAAACTTATCCTAACTATGTAGGTAATTCTAAAGTTTCAGTAGTCATTGTTCACCAAAGCATTGCTCATACATTATCACTGAAATTAAAAGTAATTTAAATACTCAACCATAGATCTTTGTGAGGTCAGGATTTAGACCATTATATCAGTTTCCAGGGGCTATTTCTGAATCAAAAGTGACCTCCAGCAATGACCATATGTAGTGCCAGGGATTCAAACCAGAGGCATGGCCAATGAGACATGAAGACAAGTGTATTACAACCTGTTCTATGTCTCCAGTGTTAAACTATTACTCATAAGAAAATTATGATATCGTTACACAATGTAATATTACATAGCCATGTAATGATTTCAAATAATTGATCTTTGGTTTGGTCAGTAAAGTCCATATAAAGACCTCATTGAGACTTGTCCCAATCACTTAATTATTCTTAAATAACTACTTCTAAACTAAAATCACATTCTCATTCAAGATTAATCATCTCTATTCTCTACCTTCATATAAATGTATCACTTTTCAACACATTTAATTATTACATGTTAATATTTGCTATTTATTGGACACAAAATTTTCAATCATCTCTTATTAAAATATGATCTCACCAATGATAAATTGTTTGGCTTGCTAATGGATATCAAGAACCCAGAAGCATCTAACAAAATTATATATTTCAAAGGAAATTACTATAACATTAGAGTTTATTATTTGTATGCGACCTAAAATTCTATGACCTATGAAAACATGTAATTATATTGAGATATAAATTTAAATCAGAGGAATAGAGGAATCAAATATATAGGAAGAATATATGAGGTGCCTGACATCTAAATCTATGTGGTTCAATTTTCTCTGCTTTACAGAGAAAATTACATGCTGTAGCAACCCAAAACATTCAGTGATTAAAAAGGAACAAACTATACATGTGACAACATAGATGCATTCAAAATGTGTTTAGCTGATGAAAAGAAGACAAACACTATAGATCAGTGGTTGCCTAGGAAGGGATGAATTTTAGCAGAATATAATAATACCTTTGGAATAATAGTGTTCAATGTCCCAAGACTGATCCCTGAATACTGAGCCAGGAGTAAGCCCTGAGCATCACCAGGGATGGCCCCAAAACAAACAAAAATAGAAGTGCTAAACATCTTGATTATGATAATAGCTTCATTTATGCATACATTTGTCATATAGCCTCAGATTTTTTTATCTTATGTATGAGAAATATATTACACCAATAGTGTCTTACTAAATTTGCAAATTATAAAAAGAAATACCGTATTTGCCAGCGTCTAAGACGACCCCCTAATTTTGCAGTTAAAACCTAGGTTTAGGCCTATATTCGCTGTATAAGACAGAACGTTCCTGTGTTGCAACTGTATGTCCCACAGTGAGCCAATCACAACAAGCAAAGGTTCAAAGGGTATACTGGAATAGACTTCTCTGACTCTGGCTTATTTGAGCAGGCTTTTGACAGTGTAGATTCGGTATAGAACATTGTCTAATTCGCATGCATCAAAAGCCTGCTTGGATTGGCTGAGTTAGAGAGGTGGAGGGTTCGAGCAGCCTTGCAGTGATTGGTGTAGGATCGAGTTGGAAAATTCGTTTGGTGGCATTATCCAGATGATTTTCGTTTAGCTGCATATGAAGATGTTTTTTCGGGATATACTCGGCGTATAAGACGACTCCCAATTTTCGGTTGACGTTTTTTCGTTTCAAACATCGTCTTATACGCTGGCAAATACGGTACTTAAATGTTATCAGTAAAATGTTTATATGAAATGCTGAGAAATTTCAGTATGTAATAATACTTTTTGAAAAATAAGGATAAAAGATAAAATCCTGCAATTTTCCACTCTGTGAATGGCTCTAAAGAGAATCATGCTGAGTGATGTCAGTCCTAATGAGAGGGATAATGGGGCCTGAAAGGTAGTAAGCAGGCATTGTGTTTGCCTTGTACCAAGCATATTCAGGTTTAATCCCACAACACCACAGCCAGAACACCAGCAGGAGTGATCCCTGAGCAGAGAGCTAGGAGTAATCCCTGAGTACCACCAAATGTCCCAATATAAATACACAAAAAAAGAATGATATATAGACAGACAGACAGACAGACAGACAGACAGACAGACAGATAGATAGATAGATAGATAGATAGATAGATAGATAGATAGATAGATAGATATGTATACAGGGAAATAGTATGAAAATAAAATATATATCAATATAGCTATATGCCTCTAAGAAAGGAAAAGTTATTATTTGTAATATTTTTCAAAATATTAAGAATGGATTCAATGACTGCCTTAGGTCATTCTTCTTTACTTTTCTGAGCTTTTCAAATAAAAATGTACTTTCTTTTTTTTTTCCTTTTTGGTTTTTTGGGCCACACCCGTTTGATGCTCAAGGGTTATTACTGGCCAAATGCTCAGAAATTGCCCCTGGCTTGGGGTGACATATGGGACGCTGGGAGATAGAACCGGTCCTTCCTTGACTAGCACTTGCAAGGCAGACACCTTACCTCTAACGCCACCTCTCCGGCCCCTAAAAATGTATTTTCTATAGAAAGGAGTAAAGTGTTTAAATGTATTTAATTGTTCTTATACTTAATATTCAATTCTCATCCATATTTTAATTAATATTGACAACATTAATTATTCTGAAATGGTACTTTAACATAAACCAATAGTGATCAATGTAGAGGTCTAAACTGTTCTCAGAATACAAAAAAGGAAATTTTACAAAATAATGGGTATGTTTCTGTACTGTATAGTGGAAAGCATTTTTCAACATATATGTGTATTGAATTGTGACATTGTATACTTTAAACCTACAAAATTCTGTGTGTTCATTATACCTCAATAAAAGAAGAAGAAATAAAGAAGTCCACGGTGACTTCCATTTTAGACAGCATATTAAATTCATTTCATTCTTTTGTATACAACCCTAGTAAACCTTGTTTCCATTAGATTTGCTAAGCCTCAAGTTTTAACAGTTTTAAAGTAAAATTAAAGTGTTAGATTTAATTTATTTTAAGGAATTTAAAACTTTATAGGGCTAGAACAATATGGGTGAGGCATTTGTCTTGCATGTGGTCATCTTGGGTTCAATTCCCAGTATCCCATATGGTTCACTGAATACCACTACAAGTAGTAGTAACTCCTAAATGCAGAACCAGGTGTGACCCCAAAACAACAAAATTTTTTAAATCTCAGATACTTGCATAAGGTTATTTACCAGAAATAATTGCAAGTAAGCATAGGAACAAAATATTATGCTGGGTTTTGTTGTTGTTGTTGTTGTTTTGGTTTTAGTTTTGGTTTCGGTTTGCTTTGGGGCTACACCAGGTGATGCTCAGGGGTTACTTTGGCTATGCACTCAGAAATTGCTCCTGGCTTGGGGGACCATAGGGGACACCAGGGGATCCTAGATTAGCTCGTACAAGGCAAAACGCACTATAACTTGTGCCACTGTTCTGGCCCCGAAATATTCTGCTGTTTTTGTGTGTAAAATATCGGGAAGATTTGTTTTGTTTGCTAACTTTCACTTTTTTTCCTTTACAATATTGAAGGTGAGGAATTTGGGGCACTTACATTTTGAAAGATTCATTATCTGTTAACTATGTTTTAGAGAATATTTACATTTTCAAATTTTTGAGCAAATGAAAATAAAATTGCAAACTCTATTTCCTCTTAGATAATTTTTGCTTTATAAATTTTAACTTATAAAATACCCATTTGGGTAATTATACAAGAAACATTTTCACCTCTAGAGTAATGTATGCATAAGAGTTCATGGTTATCCAAAGAAGTAAGTCCTTTTCAAATATCTTCATATGATATTCTACGTTTTTTGAGTTTTTCTGAGAATTAAAATACCACTTTTTCAACTAAAGCAATTGAATATAAACATTATTATTCAGAATAAAATAAATCCCTGAAATTTTTTTTATAAAAGTCATTTTCTTAGACACAGCGTTCTACTACAGGAAAACATTTCTTAAAATATGGAAATATTTTCAGCAATAAAATCAATGCTACAGACTTCATTAGATGGGATAAACTGCTTTTATTCTGCACACAACTCTGGTATGGAGCAAAATTTTAATGTAATACCTAATTAATCAAGCAATTAAAACAATATGCAGTGCTGAATTAATAAGTTATATCAGTTAAGGTCCAATCATAGGAGCACAACTACAGTGAACTATCCTAAATGAAGAATTTATAGAGAGATGGAAGTCTATGCAGTTGAGTAATTCTGCTTCTGCCTCAAAAAAGTGATAAGTATACTTTGCTACAGAGCCCAGACATGTTGAAGGAGAGTAGAGAAAGGAGAAAAGATGGGAATATACAGATGGGGATCTTGTTACTGCCCCACATCAATCTGAAAGCCTGAAAATCACTTGACAGCACCTCATCACACATCAGTATCAGGTTACATACGCCTTCATCTTCCAACTCTCTTTTACCTTATAGTTAACACAGCAGGTAGGAGACTTGCCTCTGTTGACCCAGGTTCAATCCCCAGCATTTCCTATGGTCTTTGAGCCAACCAGGGGTGATCTCTGAGCCTTGAGCTAGAAGTCAGTCATAAACAATGCCAGATCCAGACCAAAAACAAACAATAAATAAATTGCAACAACCCACAGGGTTGGAAAGGAATTTGGGGGACATAGTTCCAAATGAATTAAACTGATAAAGAAAACACCACCATCGATTCAAACTTCTTGGCTTTATTTCTCTTTCCTGACTACAATATTCTATTTTCCTCACCCATTCTGCACAACTTATAGGAACCAAATTGTATCTATAACCAATTTTCTATCTTATACTTATTCTAGAATATGTCTGAAGTCCATGTAATATTTAGAGAGGAATGTTGGACAGAGAGTTTGATATTGGAATCTCTAACTAAGAAAATAATTGAAGTAATGCTTTGAAGTTAGTTTCGATGGTTTAGTCATCATGGGTTAATGATGAGTTACACAGGATGAGCATTCACCCAAAGAAGGAACAATAAAGACTTGGAGAACAGATAGAAAGTTACACAGAGAGATCAGATAAAGTAAATTTTTCTGCCACATGAAATAATCTGGTGTGTCCACAGTTGAGAACTCAGTAAATGTTAGTAACTGTGTTCTAACATTTAAACTTCCTAACATCTCTCTGAGGCAGACAAAAACTGTCCCTCCATGTTGCAGACATAATTTTAAGTTAAGTAATATAAGAGGTCTAACAGCTCTTCGGTTTGTTTCCCCAGAAATTTTAAGAAGTAGAGGCTCGAAAAAGGACACAGAGGAAGAGGAAAAATAATGTCAGCTGATGTATGTAGTACTCTCAACAGTGTTTTTATTCCCTAAAAGAATAATACCAAGAGCCTTTGATATAAAGCTATGTTTCTCATAGTCAGAGGGTTTTATACTTAACTCCAAATTTCCCTTATGCAAGACCTACAGCATTCCTGGTCTGAGAAAGCAATCACACAGAAACCCAAAATCACAATGCAGGTCCTGGTCATGGACTCCTAAGAGATTAGGGTTCAATGAACTACACTAAAGGGTTATTGGCACTTTGGCGATACACATGATATACTCCTAAAGCATATAAACATTTTCTTTTGAGGAACATACTCAGCAGTGCTTAGGCTTACTCTTGGCTCTGTGCTCTAGAGTCAGGTTCAGTTTTTGGGATACCAAATATAGTGCAGGGAACTTATAAAGGTTTGCTACATGAAAGGCAAGAACCTTAACCCCTGCACCATCTCTCCTGCCCGAACATTTACATTCTCATAAACCATATGCCAAGCAGTGCCTAAATACTATACTGGATTAGAAAATTCAGATCATGTAAAAAATTGATGCTGTATTTCCAGGCAATTGCTTACTTGTTCCTCCCAAATCTGTGAAATCAATTACTATAATATCCTACCCATGAAGAGAAAGTCAAGCTTATTATCTTTCTATCATTCACTTGATTTTCATCAGCAAATATGTCTCATGCCAACATCTCTTTTGACTCTTGACTATAAAGGAAAAGAACTCACTTAAATCACATCATGAGATGGAGGGGTGCAATATAAAAAAGCACACAGATGGAAAAAGAGGTTGTGACAATAATTCTCCATAGCCCTCTGGGACTTTATAATCTCGTTTACCGTGCCATCATATCTCAGCTTCTCTCTGTTAATTTTTCCTTTTCTTACCACCAAGCAGCTTTCTCCTGTGATTCTTTCTTTCTGCCCCCTCATCATATAGATCTGCCTTGTTAAAAACAACTAGAAACTTCTATCCTTATTTTATTTCAGCTTCCTTGGGTAGATAGACTTTTTTCATGCTTCTATATTCAAAATAATAAGAGAAAGGACTTCAAAGAGAGATTCCCCAAACCTAGTTTACTTATCTCCCCCTTTTTAGAAAACAAATTACCCAAATAACTTATCCTTGAAACCTACCTTCTTCAAACTAACAGAGTGCCTCTCACTCCAAGACTATTGCCACTGCAGAGTAAAAGACGGAAGTACCACCCACTTTGGGAAATATGGGTTTAAAACATGCTTGATAGGAAACAAGGTTGGCAATATAGTTTTTGGATCAGGCAATCCTTTAACATACTGAATATGAAGGTAGGGCACAACTGCCTTGAAAGCAGCTGACCCAGGTTCGATACCTGGCATCCCATATGATCCCCCACACCTGCCAGGAATGTTTTCTAAGTTCAGAGATAGAAGTAACCCCTGAGTGTCACCGGATGTGGCCCCAAAATAAAAACAAATAAAAGCCTAAACAGGGCAGGCATGCCCTGAAGTTTGACCCACCTAACATTGTTCAAATGACTTGCCAAGAGAAATGGAAGTGATCTTAGCTCTCAATATGCTAAATTGCATACTCTAAATCCCTCTGATGTTAACAATATATAATTAAGTCTAATATAATACCTATGTGCTCAAAATTATATTTTTTAAGATGCACTGGAAAATACTTAGCACCACACAAATTTGACTTTGATTATCAGAAAGAATTCAAAACTCTCATGCAGCCATTTCAAAGGAAGACTATGCCTACTATGCGCCGGGCTATTTTATGGGGAGAACCGGTGGCTTCTTTTCACATTCCCATTGTAGCAATGTTCTATGTGCCGTTTTTTAAGCAATTAAATAATTTTATTTCTTTTCGATGAAATATGAATGGCTAATCAGTTGCTTATCAGCTCATAGACCTAAATAATAGAGAAGGCCAATCCTTGAGTGGTACCTATCAGAAAAACACAGGAAGTACACTGCCAACTCAATAAAAGAACACTGAATTTCAGTCGCATTGCTTTGCATCTGTGTTGAATCCATGCACCAGGAGAGCATCAGAAAACCCTGGTGCTTAGAGCACCTTGTTTTATAGCTATTTTAAAATCAATTCAACAATCTCCTAGTAGTACCCAGAGAACCTATGACACGTATATTTGAAGCAGGAACAAATACAGATTAAGCATATATGTTGAGAAGACTCTTTGGGGTACACATATATTTCTACTTTCTAGATTGTGCATGGAATTTTAGTATTGGTATTAACTTTAAGCATGTTTCTTTCCTTTTCTCTCCTTCCTTCCTTTTTTTTAACTTTATACTCTTCCAATGCTCTGTAGCTTTGCTGTATAATACCTAACAGCTGCAATGTGCTACCCAGTGGGATTGCTGAAATTTTTGGCAATTGCTGAAATGACTCTGCATAGACACATATTCACACATGTGGAGAAAGAAAAATTGTTTAAGAACCAGGGGACCCATTGCAATGAAAGATGCTGGCTCAGTGCTAAACATTATTATTTCACCTGAAAGAAGAACGAGGCAGGGAAAAATAATTTCTGGTAAGACTGAGAATGCCTCCGAAGGATTATGTTAATTATTATCACAAAAGTTCATCAGGAGTCTCCAAGCTCAGCAAACTTGACCAGAAATCCATTTCCCTTCTGACAATCTTACTGTCTGTACTAGCATTCTTGCTCCTAATTACTCCAATTAAAAGTGCTTTATAATAAAATGTTGTCATTTCTCTTTTTCCATCCTTAGAACTATGCAGGTAATTGTCAAATTGTTCTTCTATGCTCCCAAATGAGATTTTCTTCCTAGTACAATGAGCCATTTCAGCCTGCTTTCAACTCCTAATGATTGAAGAAAATAAGCAGTCCTGAATCTCCAAGAGAAAATTTACTCTATTGTATGCTTGTTTGTTAACTTATATGAGAAACTGGACAGAAACAGTTAACCACACAAATAGATTCTTAGTGTGTGTCCAATCTCCCCATTGTCCCTGGGCTCCCAAATTCATAAGACTTTACATATCTGACATAAGTCATCAGGCTACTGAAATCAAGCCATCAGTAGAACCAGCTTCCCTGCTCTCTGAGATGGACCACTTCGTTGTTTCAATCACTGCTGTAGCATGAGTTAATGTTCAGTGGCAAGAAAATATTTGCCGTCTCAAAGAGGGACTCCAATCACTGAATTGTGCCTTAAATTCTGGGCAGAGGACAGGAATAGCTGTTTCTGACAAGCACCAACTGTGGCGATGTTGACTTGGTCAATTACCCTCGGCTGAACTGAAGTATGATAGATCTCACAAACAGGGATTGCCTGGGAGTGACAGGAAAAGAGACATACTTGTACTTGCCAACTTAATAAAATAGAGTTCTCAATTGAGCAAACTGGCATTTGACACCATTTTCTATTATTTTCTCCTCTTGAAATAATAGCACTAGCCAGTTAAATTTGTTTACAAAATAACAGTTGTACTAGAGTTCCAGATCAATATGCTGTTCTCTTTCCATATTGAGCTCATTTTGCCTAATATAAGATATTCTTCAATTTATCTCACATGAATCACTGAAGGACAGTGATGAGACATCCTGTCGACACAGAATATTAATAATCCTTATCATATCAAAATAATCCAGTGTTTTACATTCAGTTTTAAATTCACCAACAATGCATTTATAATCTTGCTGGATTTCTACAGAGATCAGATGTGACCTCTTTTGGACAAGATAATCAGACTCTACATGGAAGGTTGGTAAAAAAAATTATTACATAGTTTAAATGTCATTTTCATCATTCCCAGGCTTGTATTTCTACATGAATTTTTAATTTTCAGAACCATTGTACATTGGTAGACTCTGATCTCATAGCACTCCAATCACTCTTAAACTTTATCTGGTGAACTAAGTAATTAGAATTAGATATGGTTCCTTTCCAAAAGCATTTCCATTTTTAAATTTGTTTCAAAAAAAGCATCACATAGTTAACATAGTTTGTCATGCTACTGATGTTTGCAGATTAGTGAAAGCAAAGTTCTTGGGGAAAATAGAGGAAAAATATGGGGCAGAGTGTTAACACAGCAGTAGGGTATTTCCCTTGCATGCAACTGATGCAGGACAAATCCAAGTCGATCCTCTCTATCCTATCTGGTCCGCTGAGCCAGGAGTGATTTCTGAGCATGAGCCAGGAGTAATCCCTGAGTGCTACCAGATGTGGTCCAAAAACAGAGAGAGAGAGAGAGAGAGAGAGAGAGAGAGAGAGAAGAGAAAAGAGAATAAAAAGTACTTTAGCTAGCACATTTGTGAAAATGATTTGTATCTCCAATGATGTCATTAATACATTAAGAGAAAGTTTAGTAAGCTCTTGTTAGCTGTACATTCTTTTGAATTGGTAAGTTAATATAGGAATGACAGCATCAAACAAATGAAGTAGTCCAGAAATTCAAAGCACTATTCCTGATATTATGAGTTTTATGAGCATATACTCAGCTGTCGTGCTTCCTAGATGAAGGACTATACAGGGAAGGGTTCCCACATTTACTCCATAAACCCCAAGTGATATCAGCCCAAAACCTGGCATACCTGAAGTTTGGTTGGATTGGAGTCTCCAGAAAGAATCATAGGTAGCCAGTGATGAGACAGGACCATCAGAAAAATGGTAATTCTGGGTGATGAAGACCCAGGCATGACTTCGTCAGGGCAGGAGTTTGGTCTGCTCTCTCCTCCCAAGATAGTCAGAAAAGCATTTACTTTATAAAATAATATTTTTAAGATTACTTAACCTTAATAAAGAATATATTTTTTATAATTGGGAAACATTACAAATGACTAAAACAGATAAAATATCTGTAAGCTTTTCCATTGTCTCTGTTTCCACATAGACACCTATGTACCAAGAGTCATATGCCTTCTTTCTTGCTAATTGAAGTCTAATTTTAAGGGTTGCAGAAACACTGAGTCGTGGGCAATGAGTGATTTTTTTTTCTAAGACGCTGACCAATATTTATTTCTACTTGACAATTAAAGTTTTTTGGGGGGTGTATACATCCAACAGTGATCACTCAGGAATTGCTTCTGGCTTTACTCGAGCAATACGTAGTACCAGGGAATGAACCAAGGACTAATGCATGCAAAACGTGCATTCCAGCCCTTGGATCTATCTTCCTAGCCCAAACGTTTGGGCAAGATACTTTTGTTCTTTGTGATTGTTTGTTTATTTTCTCCTGGTGTTTTTTTCCAATTAAAATTTTAAGAGTGCCTACTCTTTTTGACCTACTCATTTGACCCATTTTAAGTAAATAATTGTCTCCTGGTCATTTCTGGAGAAAAAAAAAATTCCCTTAAAATTAATTTCCCCTCTTGAAAGGAAAGGATTTTTGCTCCTGCCCTCTGTATTATATACATTAGCATGTGACTTTGGTGCCCATTTTGTTACCTCCAGGTAAACACTGGCAGCATAGACATAATAGTGAATCAGAAAGAATAGGCACTTGAGTTATTGGCAATGCCTCTGATCTGCTCCACTAACTCTGGAACCTCTTGCTTATTGTGTGAGATCTGTAAGCCATATATATATTCTGTCAGTCAAGTATTCTGCTATTTGCAACCAAGAATATTAAATTTCATAGGCACTCCATTCTTTTACTATCCTTATAAACTCAGGAGAAATCTCTAAGACAAAAACAAAGCCCAAGGAATTCTGCTATTAACCTTTCCAGAATAAAAGAACCCAAGCTCTGGTTCAAATAGAGTGCTTCACTGCTTTTTTAGGGGCAGTGAAATAGAGTTCCATCTTACCCTTGATTATAAAATCTCTGTAAAAGCAAAAAATATCATCTTATGCATACCTCTAGTGCTTAGGCACGTTGATGGGCACGCGGAAGGCAATCACTTCATGTTTGCTAAATGGCTGCATGAATATTAAGCAGTGTTTTGCCTAATTAACTGTAGATTTCTAATGATTTGGATGACAGTGGGGCAGGGGATCTGGGGAGGTGTCCTATGGTGCTCTCTGCAACAATATGATTTGGAAATAAAGCCAGAAAATAAAATGGCTTTCTATGTTCCATCTTTCTGCGGCAAATGGTTTTATACCACAGACCCGGAATAGAAAAGCTTAGCCTCCCCGGTGCCCCCAAACAAAGCTCTGCTTTTCTTCTGATTCTCTGATTTCAAAAAGCCCAAGACCATCAGTGTGTTTATGTTTCTTTGTGTTGATTGTAGGTTTTGATGTTGTTGCCAGTTCCCTTCTCATACTGTCAAATTTTGTTTTATGTTCCCTTATTCTTTCAGGCATTTCAGGGGGGAAAATGCTAATTACCATGGGCTTAATAGCAATTCTGAACTGCACCAGAACACCGGGGTCTCACAAATACCTGTCAGTGCAGAAGTTTTCAATTACCATAATTCCATTCCTAATTCAAATTACCATAATTGCTCTCCATTAATGCAACTTTCTTAAAGCTGAAACATCAAAGAAGAAGCTGGCACTCACATTAGCTTAGTTGACTACTTGCACAGAATAAACAGCCTCTGCCCATTTTGCAAACAAAATATTAGCTTGAAATATAGATGTATATATTAGCGCTCTGATAAGTGATTTGATATCTATCAGTGATCTGAGTTCATAAAACCTATCATAATATATTTTGACTATTCTGTCAACATGTCAACTTAGCTGCAAAGCTTCCGTGCCTTCCTCTTTTACAGTGGATGAAAGGCAGAAACTCTTCTGGTTGTCTCAGTGTTATCTACAACAAAAAAATATCAAACTATTAGCTCTTTAACTCATGTTGTGCCTACAAATATATTTAGTTGGATAAAAGACAATGTTACCACCCTTCAATCATCACTTCCATTATAATGAAGTGTTTTCAAAAATAAGTCCTGACTGATTTTCTCACTTAATGATGTGGGACTAGCATAACATTACCATAATTAGCTGAATCAATGCTAAACCATCACTAGAAAATCTTTGATATGCTACCGGAAATCCTGGACCAAATTTTGTACTTTAACTGTAAGAAACAACCTGTGGAGTCCTGGTCACTTTATAAGACTGTCATAGTAGGTGGTTCCAATCCAATATAGAAGTATACAGGGGTAGGGCCGGGCGGTGGCGCTGGAGGTAAGGTGCCTGCCTTGCCTGCGCTAGCCTAGGACGGACCACGCTCGATCCCCCGGTTTCCCATATGGTCCCCCAAGCCAGGAGCGACTTCTGAGAGCATAGCCAGGAGTAACTCCTGAGTGTCACTGGGTGTGCCCCCCCCCCGCAAAAAAAAGTATACAGGGCTTAAGAAAAGTAAAACAATTAAGTCTTTGTCACTAAATTTGCCCAAATCAATTTATTAAATGATACACTTCAAACTAAATATCAAACAGGACCTATTCATTTTGAAATATTCAACAAATGATCAAAGCCATTGTTAATTCTCTGTCCTGTAGCCCCTCAGTGGTATTGGCGATTTAGTCATTCATTCAAAAACCATAATAGCTTTGAAGGTTGAGAATTCTACATCTACAAATGCCACCTATACCTTTAGGAATTAGCTCCAGGCTGCATCACTATTGAAGATAGGAAATAGCATAATCCTAACTTGCTTTAAGACTCTGAAGGATTCAGAAAGAATGAGTTCATCTAATTAATTATACATAGTCTACATACATATGGGGTTACAGAGTGACAGTTCTCCCCAGATATTTCTTTCACTGCCGGCTCCCAAGTGTATTAGCTTATACTTAGGTTATTGTTGCATTTTGCTATTCAGAGGTGGGTAAAAAAAATTCTTTTGGTATCAAAGACTTCATAACACCAAATAGATTTCTATCAACAGGAAACAATTACTGGATACCTGGAGATGATTTGCAGACAAGAAACAAAACATTTTAAGGACAACTGTGGGAATCGTATATTCTTAGAGCATCATATTTCAGAAGGACAACACAAAATTTACTGTTGACCCTTACTGAAGTGTCTTCATTTTTCTAGCTAAAATAAAAATAAAAAACAATTCAATTCACAGATGCTGTGGACCATGACAAAATGTATTATAATAGACATTACTATTCTCAGAGCCAAAACTTAGAATGTTAGTAGAGAATATACTAGTGGGAGGCCAAGTCCAGCACCTGGATTGATTCTATATAGTTTCAGAGTATTATTTTGTTGATCATATCTTCAGAAATTTAAATCCCAAAGCCTGAATCTCAGATTCCTGGTCTTTTCTTTGGAGAAAATTGTACCCTACATGTGGTTGAAATATAATAGGTCATAAATTACTATACAAGGCTAGATACCAGAAACATTTTCTCTCATAAACTGAGGATTCCACCAGAAACCGAATAATCTAAGAGTATATAGAAAATGAGAGATGCTGGGGCTGGCGAGGTGGCGCTAGAGATAAGGTGTCTGCCTTGCAAGCATTAGCTAAGGAAGGACCACAGTTTGATCCCCCGGCGTCCCATATGGTCCCCCCAAGCCAGGGGCAATTTCTGAGCACTTAGCCAGGAGTAACCCCTGAGCATCAAATAGGTGTGGCCCAAAAAACCAAAAAAAAAAGAGATGTTTGTTAAGTGAATTAATTAAATTAATTGCATTGTTCATTTTTATAATGTGTAAATATCTACTCTCTGGTATATCTACTAATTTCTGCATTTGATACAAAAAGTGGAATTTATAAAACTCTCAAGAATATATAAGAACACAAAGACACAAGTCAAGATGTTGAAGCAATCTACATTTCAAAAGTCAGTACTTTGAATCTTGCTAGTCAAAAAAATATAGAACTGTACAGTTTCTTTAACACATATATGTGTATGTATTATATATATAATTATTGCTCTTTTTCCATGTGAATTTCCTTTTATTGGGGGTGGGGGAATTAACTTCTTTGAACTGAAACATCAGGAGCCAGAGATATAGTAGAGTTTAAGGTACTTGCCATGCATGCAGCATACCCAAATCATTAATCATAACATTATATATGAGTTCCTGAATATCACCAGAAGAAAAAAAAATAAATTATAATTTGAAGCATCCAAACTACCAACTATATGTAATATAATATACACAGTGCACATGTGATATATAACATATATATTATGTGCCTATGCACATGTATGTAATATTTAAATATGCATGTATGTGCTTCTAAAGTGAATAGTATGATAATTTCTATATAATGTATAAGATTTATAATATATGTTTTTGTATATATAGCCAGCTATCTGTGTAAAAAAAAGAAAGCCAGGGAGCAGTTAGTTACTTTCATGAAGTTAATTTTATTCATATTGTTTATGTCTCACGTGTCTTTTTCTCTCTCTGTGTTCTCATTATATATTACCTTTGAAACAACTGTTTCTTTTCACTTCTCTTTCTTTCTATTAATCTTTTTCTTCAGCTGAAACTAATTAAAGTTGAATAATTTTTGAATTTTTCATTTTATAGAATTAAAGCTTGGATTTGCACTGTTTACTTTTTGAAACAGACAATTTCAATATTTTAAATAAAAATTGTCCTCTGTATGAGGCCGGAGAGATAGCACAGAGGTAAGGTGTCTGCCTTGAACACAACAAATTCAAACAGACAGTGGTTCAAATACCAGCATCACATATGGTCTCAGGTGCCTGCCAGGAGCGACTTCTGAGTGCATAGCCAAGAGTAACCCCTGAGTACCGCAGGGTGTGACCCAAAAACCAAAAAAAAAAAAATTGCCCTTCATAAATATACTATTAGTTTTGCTTTGTCGAGAAATCAAAGAACCTTGAGTTTAATTTTAAAAATTAAAACTGTTTCCTCATTCTGATTTGGAAGTCAAGCTGTAATATTGTAACAGAGACAGTTACCACCTCTTTCTATCAGTGATATTCTCCGCAGCTTCCTGATTCATTTGTTTACCCTGGGTACTTCTCAAAACCCACAGCACAACATTACAAATTGCAATACATTACATTATGTACTATGCAATTTGCATATGTAAATTACATTCTAGCAAAATATAATATGAGAATAAGGCATGCTATGTTTATATAGTTATACATTACTATACATACATACATATATATATATATATATATATATAACATAAGACAATGCTTCTATGTCTAGGAAATGAGATCAAAATACCAGCAGATACAGTAATCCTAAACTTTGGCCTGCATTCAGCACATTCCAGCCATCCAATGAGAGAGAGACTTCTTCAGAAAAGTGTAGTCCAAGTCCTCAAAATAAAGCAGAGCTTGAAATATTATAAAGGGTCAGCTTAAGTCATAGAAATATTATAAAACAAGTCAATTAATACAAATTAAAATGCTTTGTAGTATATAAAACCGCCTACAAGCCTGGTGGTATTAAGAACTAAACTTCAGAAGTCTTCAATTCCGATGGTATAGCATGACAGCAAGAACACAGACACCTCTTAGCCATATGAAATCTATGCCTCCATTTCATCTCCTGAAAGAGAAATAATTATATTCATTAAGAGTGTGAGGATAAAATAATATTACATGATGTACATAAAATTGTTCCTAATATAGGATAAGTGCTATATAAATATTTGATATCTTGCCATCATTATTATAGTATTATTCCCTAGCTTAGAATTATTGTAGTTTTCCTATATGGAATTCCTAGTTTTTCTTGTAATTTCTCTTTATTTATTCTTTCATTTCCTTGCATAGCCCAGCTCTATTCCAACTACACTTTTCTTCCTAAACCCTACATCCTAATCCTGAGTACTAGCTTAGCATCATTTATCTGAAATGCCCCATCTCTCTTATCTATCCAATATCCACTTCTGGTTCCACCTCCCCAGCTTCTTGAGCCCACTGTTCCCCATCTCTGTTATAAGCAGACCGTTTTCATTTAGACTTCCAGTTCTCAAGTACATGTGACCTTTACAGAGACAAAATTTTCATATCTTTGGCTCTATAAGACTTACCTGACCTGGGGTTGGAGTGGTAGAGTGGTGCAGCGGTAGGGTGTTTGCCTTGCACACGGCTGACCTAGGATGGATTAAGGTTCGATCCCCCTGTGACCCTTAAGATCCCCCAAGCCAGGAGTGATTTCTGAACACAGAGCCAAGAGGAACCCCTGAGCATCACCAGGTGTGGCCCAAAAACAAAAGTAGAAGAAGAAGAAGAAGAAGAAGAAGAAGAAGAAGAAGAAGAAGAAGAAGAAGAAGAAGAAGAAGAAGAAGAAGAAGAAGAAGAACAACAACAACAACAACA
>PVKC010009309.1:0-27014 GCA_004027635.1 Crocidura indochinensis
TCCTGGTGGTGCTCAGGGGACCATATTGGATGACAGGTATAGAACCTAACTAGGCTGTGTGCATGGCAAATGCCCTACCCACTGTGCTATTGCTCCTGCCCAAGTTTTTGCCTTGCCTTGCCTCACCTCCATTCTTTTCCTTACCTTCTCTTTCTTGCCTATCCTCTCTTCTCTCTTCTCCCCTTCTCCACTATTTTCTCTCTTCTCCTTTCCTCTTCTCTTTTTCTTTCCTCTCTCCACCTCTCACCTCAACTCCCTCCTCCTCTTTCCTCTTCTCTCTTCTCTCTCCTCTTGTCCCCTCCACTCCTGTCCCCCTCCCATCCACTCCTCTTCCCTCCTCTCCCATCCTTCCCTTTCTCTCCTTTTTTCTTGTCTTGTCTGAGATTACTTTTTTGAACAAATTGACCAGTTTTCTCAACACCACTTTTGAGGAAGCTTTCCTTGTTCCACTTCATCGTCCATGTCCCTTAATCAAAGATTAATTGAGGGTCAGTCTTGAGAACAGTCAAGTTTATCTTATTGATCTGAGTGTCTATCTTTATTTCAACACTATGTTGTTTTTATGAGTTCTGCTTTATAATATAAAAAAGATGGAAAAAATGATGTGTCCTAATTTTCCCCCAAATAATTCTTTAACTATCATGAACGTTTATTTTTCCATATAAATTTCAGGTGTGTTTGATCTTTTCTTTGAAAAATGGCATGGGTATCCTTATAATGATTGCATTAAATATGGACAGTGCTTTCAGAAGTATTGACATTTTAATCATGTTTATCTTCCCAATCCCTGAGCAGGGTATGTGTTTCTATTTTCTTATGTCATCTTTTATTTCTTGAATAAGTTTGTTGTCATTTTCTTTTTAGAGGTATTTAATTTCTTTAGTTAAAATGATTACAAGGAGGAGTCAAAGAGATAGCACAGCGGTAGGGCATTTGCTTAGCATGTGGTTGCCCAGAATGAACCTGGAGTCCCTTGAGCAGGGAGCTATTTCTGAGTGGATAGCCAGGAGTAACCCCTAAGCATTACCAGATGTGACCCAAGAAGAAAAAAATGATTACAAGGAACTTAATTTTCTGAGATACATTGTGAAATGGGTTGTTCTTTATTTTCTCTTCTCGCTCATTATATATACCGTATTTGCCGTCGTATAAGACGACTTTTGAAACAAAAAAGTCAACTGAAAAACGGGGGTTGTCTATACGCCGAGTATATCCCAAAAAATGTTTCAATATGCCACTAAACAAAATTTGTCTGAATATTGCCACAAAACAAATTTTCCAACTCGATCCTGCACCAATCACTGCAAGACTGCTCGGACTGCCTCTCTAACTCAGTCAATCCAAGCAGGCTTTTTATGAATGCAAATTAGACAATGTTCTGGACCTGAATCTACACTGTAAAAAGCCTGCTCAGATTGGCCAGAGTCAGAGAGGAAGTCTATTACAGGATACCCTTTGAACCTTTCCTTGTTGTGATTGGCTCACTGTGGTACATAAGTTGCAGCACAGGAACGTTCTGTCTGGTACAGTGAATATAGGCTTAAACCTATGTTTTAACTGCAAAATTAGGGAGTCGTCTTATACGCCTAGTTGTCTTATACACCAGCAAATACGGTTATAGAAAAGTCATGGATTTTTACATATTAAATCTGTTGCCTGCCACTTTACTATACAAATCTATTGTTTATAGAAGCTTTTTTTTATTGTCTGAGATTTTCAAAATAGAGAAGAATATAGTGCACAAACAGTGGGAGTTTGACTTTTTTTTCCTATGTGGATGCTGTTGATATATATTTCTTGCCTAATTGCTATGGCAAGTATTTCCAGTATTGTATTGAATTGAAATTGCGAGAGTGGGCAACCTTGTCTCATGCAAGATCTTAGAAGAAAAGCTTTTTAGTTTTAATCCATTTAGTATGATGTTTAATGTGGGCTAAAGTAATCTTTTGGATTATCTGAAGAAAGTTCTTCCAATCTGCATCTTATTGAGTTTTCTTTCTTTCCTTTTTTTTTTTTTTTTTGGTTTTGGGGTCACACCCGGCAGCGCTCAGGGGTTACTCCTGGTGCTATGCTCAGAAATTGCACCTGGCAGGCATGGTGGACCATATGGGATGCTGTCCTTCTGCATGCAAGTCAAATGCCTTATCTCCATGCTATCTCTCCGGCCCCGACAGTTTTCCATGTCCTGAACTTTGTAAAATGTTTTTTTCTGAATTATTTCTATGATCATATGTCCTTTATTTTTTTATTTGATGTATTATAGTTATTGACGTTAATATGTTACTTCATCAGTGTTCACGAATGCTCTTTTTTTTTTTTTGGTGGTGTCAATGTAATTCTCATACATAGTGTGCCTGTATTTGTCTTTTTTTTTGGTGATGTCTATGTCTGCTTTCGGTATTAGGGTGATAGTAGTTTCAGAGAAACTGGAAGTATTTCTGTTTCTTCAATTTCCTGAAAAAGGCTGAAAAGCATTGGCAATAGGTCCTCTTTAAGGGTTTTGAAAGAATTTAGTGAATCTATCTGGGCCTGGGTTTTATTTGAGGAGTCTTTTGTTTACCATTTTATTATTTTATTTAAGATTTATATATCTTTTTAGATGCTGGTATCTATATTTTTCAGTATGGCTTATTTAAGTGGAAGAAATATGAGACATGGAGTGAAGCAGAGTTTTATTTTGGCTCCTTCACCTGCACTCTTAAATAGCTCTACTCAATAACAAAGGAACCCACTGCAGGTCTGTTTATGTACCTCAGTTTCTTGAGATTGTTTGTCTGGGTTGAGTTTAGCTGGGGTGGCTAGAAGACATCTTCCTTGTCCTAGTGCTTCTATTTTCCTTGGGGTGCACTGACATGGATGTGAAAATGGCTCTTCTGTGTCACAAAGATTATCCTGTTGCTGCTCTGATTGGGACCTCCTTGTTACAATTATAAATCGAGTTTATTTTGTTTCCTCTTACTTAAGTTCATTTGTTTGTTTTCTCTAAAATACTACTTTTAAAATCTTGATTCTGTATCCTATAACTTAGTTGAATTTGCTTTAGTTGTAAAAGTTTCTTAAAGTTTTCTACATATAAAATTATATCCCCTACAAATAGGAAAATTTTACTTTTATCTTTCTTGTTTGAATGGCATTTTCCCAATAGTTAATATGTCCAATACTTATTTTGTTGAATGTAAGTAGCAATATGGTTCTTAAGTTATTCCTTACATTAGAGGACAAGCTTACAATTTTCATTTTCTCATTTTGGCCTTTATACACATTAAAACTCCTTCTTATAATGTAGTGAATTGTTAACATGAAAATTTTATAAAGAAAACTCAAAAATGAACTAATAATGAACTATATAAAAAGTAATCATTGACTATGGTGTTTAGAATCTACAGTGGAAAAATTGTCATCTCTTAAAGCAAGAATATTCAGAAAACTTGGTTAACTCATGTAAAAGAAAGTATTAGAACTATGTTTTAGGCAATAAAAGTAAACTTAAAATGATTAAAAATTTAGTACAATTATGAAACTTTTAACAGCAGAAAACCTTCATGATATTTGTTTTGTTAATAATTTATTGTATATAACCTCAAAAGCCACAGAAAACAAAAACAAAAAGGTTAATATATTAATCTAGAAGCCTCTGTACAGCAAAAAAATCTATAGAATGAGATGCAGTCTATAGACTAGTAAAAGTTATTTGAAAACCATATATATGTTAGAAAGGATAATATGTAATGTATATATTATACATGGGAAAACAATGCATATGAGGAATCCCTACAATAAGAGAAAAAAAGCCAAATCAATTTTAAAGTGATGAGAAATTTCAAGTGATATGTCTAAGAAAATGAATAAAGCATTTGAAAAAATTAGCATGGCTAATTTCCAAGTAATAGTCTAAAGCACAATGGCTGATTAACAAAACTTGTCAGGGTTGTTATATAAAAATAGAAAATATTGGTAATTGTATGAAAAGATAGAAAAAGGAACTATTATATATGGTATTAATCATTACCATTAGGTAATGTCAAATGATACAATCACTAGGGCTCTTAATATGGAGGATCAGAAAACATTAAAAATAAGACAACCATGTAATTGAGCTGTCTGACTTTTATGTATGTAGTCCAAATAATTGAAATCAGAATGTTGAAGATCTAGCTACACTCCGTTGTTCACTGTAAAATTATTTATAAAAATCAAGCTTTTAAATAACCAAGTGAGAAAGAAAATGTATTGTATTCATGCAATAGAATATTATTCAACATCAAAATGAAAAATTCTTGACACTCACGATAATAAGCACAAATACTATGAACAGTCTACTGCATAAAATATGTCTCATAGAAAGGGAATAGTCCACTTGTTTGAAGTAACTGAAACAGAAAAACCAGAATGAGAGAGCAAACTGGTGAGACCCAAGGGCTGAGGCATGGGGAATTAGGGAATGCTATTGAGTGGATATAATGCTTCAGACATGATAGACAACAGCTTTTAGAGATCTGCTGTAAAACATTGTGTCTATAGCTAATAAGTAATAATAATAATAATAATGCACTTTAAATTTAGTAAAAAAAAAAGACAGATCTCTTGTTTAAATGTTCTTACACAGTTAAAAGGAAGAAGCAGCAGTAGAAATAGCCACACAGTGAAAAGGAACAGGAGGTTTATAATCAAAACAACCTCAATTGAAATTCCAATTTGTCACTTTTAACGTGACAAAAAACCTTTCTAAGATCAATTTTCTCTTTTTGTAGGAAAAACTGAACAGAGTAATTTGTAAAGGATTAAATGCAATAACAAACAAAGCCTCTGCTTAGTATTAACAAATAGGTATTTTCCCCCGTTCTCCTCTGAAACTGTTTTTTTTTTTTTTTTTAATTTCTTTTTGAATACATTGCCTAGGCTTCCAGCTTGGTGCTTGTGGATCAACACTGTGGTGCTGGGAGGCCAGGCAGTATGAAAAATTGAACCCAGGTATCCTGCATGCAAAGTAGTTCCGTAACCCTTTGAGCTATTTCCCCAGCCCATTTCCTTATTTATAAAATGGATAAAATTGATAACTACTCACCTGGTTTATTATGAGGATTAAAGATATATTCATCATGATGAGTAGCTACTGAAAAAAATACTGAGTCCTGAGAGAAAAGAAATAAAACATTTTCAATCCATTCTTCTTATTGTGCACTTTTAAAAATAAACTAAATCCTGGTCAGTGGTTGTATTTACTAGACTGGGCATAAACACAATACCCAGTACTTTTTTCTTTACATTATTGTTGATCAGTTCAGTCTTCTACATAGGAGGAGCTGGAAATTAAATTATAAACTCTGTAGTGAACATACTCTATTTAATTGTACACATATACCATATGAAGAAATATTGTAAATGACTCAGTAGACATCTGGATTTACCGAGAAAAAAAATCAATGTGTTTAAAAAAACGTGTTTTAATTTTAAGAAATACCTTACAGTACAATTTAAGAAACTGCTTTAAGGTGAATGAAACCATTTTCTTTGGTTTCCTTGAGTGTCATCAGTGTTAGTTGATATAACAGTTTTGTCTTAGTGAGTTCTTTACTAGGTGTCTCTGCCCTGAAAAGCCAAATAATACCCTCATTCTGTGTGACACCAATAATAAAGTCAGATTTAAAAAAAGTCTCATTGCAAGGCATAGAAAGAGCTAATTTTCTAAAATTGGAACATTATCTGTCATATGTTACTAGTCTATAATTATGACTATTATTCTCTTTGGGAAAAAAGAAATTTCAGGAGGGGAACAACTTTTATAAGAGGCTTTTAATATAAATGGGCAATTATATTAAAATACTGACTTTCATACTTAAATACTGTGCTTTAGATACATTATATTTTATGTAAATTTAGTAAATGATATGCATATAAAAACTTTAAAATATAAGTACCTTAAATGAAAGCATAAATAATCTTGTAAAATAGCTTGTTGAAAATGGATTTGAGACATATATTTCCAAAGATTTTATTATTAATAATGCAGGGCTTTTTTTGGTGATGAATGAATCATTTTAAATTGCCAATGACTATGAAGTTTTCTTGCAAAATGATTATGTCTATTAAATAATTTTGGGGTCTGAATAAAGGACAGTAGTAAAAATTAAATTTATAACCATGATTCATCTTTGTTAGAAGATAATACTCATTATGAAGAACCTCACAATTTTGCTTTACGTGATGTGTTGAAGAAGAGTTCATAAGTAGAAAGTTTGGACATGAAAGAAAGTAATAATAATATTGAATTTCATGAGCTTTAGTAGCACTCATTGAATAAATATGAGGTTTAACTCTTACCAGAATAATTCATCTAGAATGTCATGCCCAGCAGAATAAAAGCCAGGATGGTAAACTGAAAGCTAATGAAATTTGGAATCTTTTAAAGAAAATTTGTAGAAGGTAAAAAGAATAAATAATGAGAACCAAGTTGGCATTTAATTAGAATGAAAAGAGAAATAAAAACAAATTATAAATTAAGAAACCTGGCAGGTGAAACAAGTATAATTATATCCTGAAAACCCTCATGGCATTTTAAATTATTACTGTCTGACAAATCTCTACAATACCAATTCTTTCTTCTTTTGACTGATTAGTTTTCACTGTCTTTGCATGCAAAGTGATGTTAAAAATAATTTTCAGTGAGTGAACATGAAGATTCATTGTTTTATTTACTATGGGTGATTAAAATGTATTTGATAGTTATATAGTTGAGAATTTAAAAACAAAAAAGTACACACAAAAAATACAGCTGTGCAATATTGCTATCACATTTATGCTCTTTAAACTTGAACTTTTTGTTAAATTCAATTATATATATTCCCAGAAAGAAATATGGTTCATTTACAAGGAAATATTGTGCATTACTGAGTTTTCTCTAAAAGGCAGGAACATCTTCTTTGATGAAGATCACAAATAAATTTGGTAAAATTCTTCCCTTTGATGCACATATAATTTAAGTGTAATCTTTCTTATTTGCTAAAGAGCAGATTTTCCTACAAGCCAGATTTTGGGTCTCAACAATTAGAAACTTAATTATCTCTATTTTTCATGCACTTCTTGTGGATGTGCTGTATCGCTTCTGAACCCTAGAGAGTATCAATCTACATTGGGATAACCAGGAATAAACTAGCCATATGAAGAAACAACTTTATAATGGCCACATAGATAAATAGACAAAAACACATACATATGCATACGTTTATATAGCTCATGATCCAAAATTAAGTGTTTTTCACTTATGTCTCTTTTTATTTAGGTCCTGCTAATGTTTTTTGTTTACTCCAGTACCACTGGACATGGAAAAAGTATGATAGAGAAGGGAAATAAATTTAATAACCTGAACTGTTGTGTCTGAGGAAATCTCAAATTGGCAAATTCTACAAAAGTATATTTTTAATTCATATCTCAGTGTTATAAAGGAGTAGGTGAAAGCTATAGAAGAGAAAGTTCAAGAAAACTTAAGCTCCATTTTGCTTTATTGTGCATCTGTCTGGTTCCCTGGTGAAGTGGTCATTTACCAAGGACTACTTCTCATTGAGGATAGCTATGATGTGTTGTGAAAGAGCTTCTATTGTAATTTGTTTCTTTCACCAGAGGGACTGAATCATTAGTAATGCTTTGCAACCTTGGCCTTTTCCTTGACAGAATTGCTTTTGAAAACACTGTATCTCTTAAGGGACAATGAAACATGCTTCCTTATGGTCTTCATCAGCAAAATTTTTCTCCTTAAAATTTTCCTTTTACAATTTTTGTAATTTCACTACTTTTATTATGATTTTTTAAGTCTCCTAGCAAATGAAAATTATTCCTCTAAAGCAGAAGTTGAGAGGTCTCAGCAGTCTTATCTCTTGCCACCCCATTCTGGGCTCTGATGCTGGTGGAAGAATTTTTCTATTTTAAAAAAGGAAAGATAGAAACTTGTTGGAAATTTAACTTTGAAGAGAAGATTCAGCAAAGGAGACAAATGTTAGAAAGAATAATGTGGATGAAGTTTGCTATGGTCATTACTGCAAAATGCCTGAGTTACATTGATATTATTGTTATGTGTGTTTTAGTAGAAGTATATAAAATCTTTTTTGCATTTTGAATTCAGGTATCCTAAAATTTCAGAATATATTTATGAGAAATAAGAACAGTGCCAGTGATGTTTTCTACTATTCTTGAAGAGGAAGCTTAGTCATGAGCAGGACAACTTTCTAGAGAGAAATGCCACCAGTAGCAGTGCTGTTCATTTTGTATTCTCAATTCCAATCACAACTTTGGGTTTAAAAAATTAGCCAATTAAAATATTATTTTCCTTTATAGCTTCTATCTTCATGCCTTTTCAAAATATTTTTCTTTGCAGGAATCTTTAAATTAAAGAATAATGAGCCTGAGTGATAGCCTTGCACATAACTGACCTGGGACGAACCCAGTTCAATTTCCCGCATTCCATATGGTCCCCCCCCAGCCTGCCAGCAGTGACTTCTGAATGCAGAGTCAGGAGTAACCCCTGAGCCATACCAGGTGTGGCCCCAACCCCCCCCAATTAAATTAAAGAATAAACAGAAATTCACTTAATCAAATAAACATATGCAGATATGTTTTGATCGAAGCAGGAAGGGATGGAAAACAAAGCTAAGAACTCCTTTTCATTAGTTCTGGCAGGTCCTATGCTTCCAAGAATACATAGGGCTTCTATCAATCAGAATTTGAAAATGCTATTACAGGAAAATGATTCCTAGATAGAGAATCAAAAAAATTGATTCTTATTGTGACATGAATTTCATCTTAGTATTTTAATAATATGCAAATCAAGAATTATTCTAAGCTCTGGTTTTTACAGCAGTGAGGCTCTGAGAATAAAATAGGTTATATTAGGAAAACTCTTCAAAATAGTCTTCATGTATGATTGACTATAGTATTGTTCCTTTAATGCCTCTAATAAAATCACCCTGAAATAATTTCAATCACATAACATCTGAAAAGTTACACTTTGCCCTTGATAATATTTTAGATTATAGGTCAATTGCCTCCCACTGCTTTTACATGTTGGCAAGGATGCCTGAGAATGAATGTAGTCGTTCCCAAAATGTAGTGGAACAAAATGTTCATATGCCATGATCTGAAGTACAATAAATAAGCACACAAAACAGAAATAAAACACTAAATAGATCATCAGATTTCTTATTGTTGGAAATTTCTGTGATAGTAACAAAGAATAATGTTGATATGCTATGATATGTGTCTGATATATATAAATGAAATATTTTGAATTTAAATACTTAATTTTCAGTTTTCTAGTGTATCTCACTATAGAATCTATTTGAAAATGATAGGATATGAGAAGACCTAAAAGAATAAAACTATTTTAACTATTTAGCTTGAATAGGGAAATCTGAAGAGTGATCCAATAATTGCATTTTTGGACACAAAGAGATTTATTATATAGAATACATGTATACGGTTGACTCTATACAAATAGTTTATGTCTGTTGGAGCCAGTCAATCCTGATCTTCAGAGAAATACAGAAAATGTAAGAATGGAGGTACCCTAACAGAGGGGACAATGTTACCAATATCTATTAGTCATCTGTCTTTAAGTCCATTTGTTACACAACTCATTTCAGAGATAAAAAATATCACTCATTTGATAATAAGGCACAATTGATCTTAGATGAAATTAAGGATGGAATGACATGAAGGAACTCAATACAAAGAAGGATGAATAAAAGCTGATGATTGACACGAGAGAGGTAACTGCTTAGTAGCTCTTAAGTTTTCAGAGATGGCAGAAACTCATTCAGTCACTTGAAGAGATTGGCTGTCACGTAAGTTAAATACAAATAAAAAAAATACCATAATAAGCAAGCTTTCTTTAACATGCTGGATGGTGCTGGCAGACATTCCTCTTTATCAGCATCAAGATAAACTGGGCTTGTGGTCAGGTAGGCGGCTTGTCTAGAGTGTTTCTCATTAATAAGAATGACGTCCAGGCAAGAGACACTGTACGGAAGAAAAGATATACAAAATACACAGTCTTCTATGGGTTTATAGACTTTCTAGATTACTAAAAATTTACCCCATTTTGTCAAGTTAGTGTACAGGGGATAAGTATGTGTTTATAATCCTGATGATTTACTTAATTTTCATTACAGTCCCATCTACATTATATTAGGAAATATATCCAGGTAGGCCAGATCCATAGCAGGTCTGTCAAACCTGAGGTGAATATCCTGAACGTGATACTGCTGATGTCTTTACAACGCTCTTGATATAGACTTGCGTGCATTCTATTATATCATATATTTATATCTACATTTATACTATATCTATCATATACTACATATTTTTTTTTGGTTTTTGGGTCACACCCGGCAATGCTCAGGGGTTACTCCTGGCTATGTGCTTAGAAATGGCTCCTGGCAGGCTCGGGGGACCATATGGGATGCTGGGATTCTAACCACTGTCCTTCTGCATGCAAGACAAACACCCTACCTCCATGCTATCTCTCCAGCCCCTATATACTACATCTTAAAGTAGAAGTTGATCTATTAAGAGTGAGAAGCAAAATTAAGTGCAGCATGTTTCATTGTACTTTCCATTTTTTTTCTTTTGTGAAAGATTTTTGTCACATAGCTCATTTTAAAGGGAATTTTACAGAACTCTTCAGAAAATGAGGCTATAAGAATATTGATACAGGAAATATTCTCCTTTACCAAGTGAAGTTGACATGAATCAGAGATATTATTGTTCCACTGGTTTTGTTTCTGCTATGTATCAAATTTCAATGTATAAAGGTTTTATTTTCAGAGATGGTTTTAAATTAATGAGAAATATATTAAATAGAATAATCTATTACTCATAAACAGTCATGGAGAGCAACCAGTTTAGCACAGAGAGGACTTCTCCAACACAAACTAGCTAAAGATCTAGCACTAAAATTACTGAAAAAAAATTTTTTTGCAGGGGATAGTGGTGATGGTGGTGTTGGGGGCTCTCAAGCAATTCTCAGGAGGTCTGGGAACTTTCAGCAATACTTACAGAATTGGGCTAAATGGTTCAGTTCTTGTTTGGTAATGAGAAACTTCTTTGGCCCAGCTGTGCTATGATTACCAAGGCCATACCCAGTGATGCTAGATGTATTTTGTTTTGACTGTACACACCTGTACTCACACCAGGTAGGGAGGCAAGTAAATTGGGAATTGATCTTGGAGGCTTCCACTTGAAAGTTATGCACTCCCAAACTTTTCTTCCCAGGCTCCCATTTATTATTATTTTTATTAATTACTATATGACTGTACCTTTAGATGCACATATTTAAGTATTCCAAATATTGAGTTAGAATATAATGAGATGCACTTGAATCTATCAACACTAGGTGGCATCTCTCTTTTTGCATTAATAGGTAATATTAATTATGGGTAATATTCTCTTTAGGTATAGATATTAAGAGAGGAATTGACAATGAGACATATAATAACTTTTTTCTGATAGATGTATGAGCTAGTCTGACATCTATGATTCATAAATCATTTTAATATTTAAGGTGAGATAAGCAAATTTTATTGTAGCTAGAACTGTGTAAATGCAACAATCTCTAACAGATTTTTTAGGGTTCTTATCATGAATCAGATATCTAGAGGTTTTTAAAAACTCATGATGGAGGGGACATCAAGACAATAATAAAGAGTTTTAAATACATTTCTGGTAGTGCAATGCAATAACTTTGTGCACCAGTGACAATACATTTAAAGTTACTAGAACCATGTCACCTAAATTATAATTAAAAAAAAGAAAGAATAAAATAAAAAAGATAAAAATACCTCCTGAGTGTTTGAAGATAATTAAAAGAATTGGCCTGTAATGGATAAAGAATTATGAAAATAATGTTATTTTACTATATGTCTTTTGAATATACAAGTGGAAATGTGATTTTTTTCAATGACTCAAGTTGAACTTGGTAACAAATCATTTAGTTAAATTGTAAGTAAATGAATAACCTATTAACTAATAAGTTATTAATTCATCTTTGAGTTAAAAAACAGTATGTTTTTCTCAAAACTAGTTGCTAAGGAATCCCACATTGAGATATTGCAACTTTTCTACCATGTTTAAGCTGTAAATATTGCATACTTGAATCAGACACTTCTGCTCCCCTGAAATACTTTAGTAAAGTTGCTAATGAAGTCTCCTTGAAAGTACCTTTCTGCAGTTCTATAGTGTTTATTCATTGTATATTTCTTAGCTGAATAGATGCCTTATTTAATTTTTAATTGTTTTGTGGAGGAGCTTCCAAGTAGCCCACATTGAATGTGAGGGTCATGATACACAGTCTGGCTTTATGGTTCAGAATAGATGATCAATGTTCCACTTCAACCAAAATAGTTCTACTTGGTTCCAGTGTTATTGAGGATCGCAAGACCAACCCGGTAATTCTTGGGGGCCATCAGGGCATCACCCTGTGATTCTTAGAGAACCATGGATTGCTAGGTATCAGACTTTGGCCACTGTATACCAGTATGGGTTCCAGTGATTTGATCTATTTTTCCTGGCCCCGTCTTATCTTTGTGGTCAGAAGACCTTTCCTCCCTCTTCTTTAACTGCCATATATAATTTGTTTTCTATTTATAGAAATGCAGATCCAAAGCAAAAAATTCAGTATACAGAGTCTTTTAGTGGATGCTAGTACTATTTGAAGTGGGCCCATTATTGACTCACTAGGGTTATTGTGCCACCATGGTTTACTCTTATACTTTTATAATGATCTTTATAATTATTGTGTCATGATATTATTTTAGACATGTAAAGAATACTTGTGACTAAATACTTATTAAGTTGTGACTAAAGAAAAATTGAATATCAGAATTATTAATGATCTCATTATCTTTCTGCAATCAGGAATAGTTTAGATATTTTTATCTTTAGTAGTTTTATTCTAGGAATCAAAAAGCATGGATTGCCTGACTAGAGACTAAGGAGGATAGTTAAAGATGCTGGTGTTGATCAAGAAGCTGTAGTGAGAGACTTGGTATCATGCTGATATTGGCAGTGGGTGCAATTTTGCTTGTTTAATATACAGAATGGTTTTATGAAATAAGGTATGTGTTTTAAACTAAAAATATGATGTTAAATATATTCATGAATGCAGTTATAACTATTAAGGTAGGGAAGTTTAAGTTGCAAATAATGGATTTTTATTAGTAGGTATCATACAAATTTAAGACTAAATTGCATATTAACACGCTGAAATCTTTATAGGAAATTAAAAAACATATGCATAAAATTCTTTTAAAATCTTCGACAAGTAAAATATTTTTTGACAATGTAAAATATTTTACATATTCTGTAAGGAAGAACAAAAGAAGAGAACTTTATAGAAAATAAAGAAGGGCAAACAAAAGCATGCTAAAATTTTCATTGCCATTATCAATCTTTTTTCTAGGGCTAATGGCAGTAGACATGACACGTACATTTATCTACCATGACATCTCTGCAGACCATAATGGCATATCACTAACTATAATTGGTTACCCCTCTGTGCTGGGGAAAAAGAAAAACTTTTATTTTGGAAAAAAAGACTGCTTTTAGGAAGTCTTTTAACATTTAATTTGCATTGGAGTCCTACAGGTTTTTAATTGCATACAAGAGAGAAACATTATAATGTATTCTCTTTGCAATCTATTAAAATTATTAATTATTATAATCAGCTGTGGTTAGGAGTTATTCATCCCTCGTCACTTGGAGGTCATTCCCGATGGGCTTGAGGGAATATGGGTGAACTGAGTTTTAAGGCTGTACACTGTCTGAAATACAAAAGTGCTACCGTTCACCTGCTGTAGGATATATAGGGAATATACACTGGAATATCTTTACACAGATGCATTAGCTTCCATATGACTTTGTGATCAGAGGTTAGATAGACTTCAGAACGGGTTACTTCATGTTGCCTAAATAAAGCTATTAATTAAAAAAATAAAATAAAGTAAAATAAAGAACTGACTATTTTCTGGTCCAGGTGCATAAGAGGAGAGTGATCAGGCAGCTAACAGGTCTGGGGGTACTGCATTGCTTTTAACTGACTTTTTGTAAGGTGGGAATCATTTATCAGCTTAGTGTTTTGCATATAATTATCCAGTTTTCCTGGCATTATATAATCAAGAGACTAACCAAGTTCCTTTGTTGAAATAAGCTGCCCTTACATATGGGCATATGATTTTTTTGCTACTAGATTCTAAGTCATTCATCAGGAAATCTGTCTTTATTATAGTGATATACTGTTTTGACCTATTTCTTTCTCTTTTTCTCTTTCTTTCTTTCTTCTTTCTTTCTTTCTCTTTCTTTCTTTCTTTCTTTCTTCTTTCTTTCTTTCTTTCTTTCTTTCTTTCTTTCTTTCTTTCTTTCTTTCTTTCTTTCTTCTTTCTTTCTTTCTTTCCTTATTCTTTCTTTCTTTCCTTATTCTTTCTTTTTATGATTTCCTTTTCTTTTCTTTCTCACAGTTGGTGGCTCTCAGGGCTTACTTCTAGTTCTTCACTCAGAATTCACTCTTGTCAGACTTGGGGACTATATGGAATGCTAGGGATAGAATTGAGTGTGCTTCATACAAGGCAACTGCCCTACCCACTGTGCTGTCACTCCAGCCCTTAAAATTTCTATTCTCTCAGTATGCCTTTGAATTTTTAGGCTATTTGATACTTCCATTAAAATATTATTACTGACCATTTTAAGTTCTCTAAGAATGTCAATGAGAATTCACAACTGGGAGATTCTGAGAGGATCTGCCAGCTTTGTGTGTTTCTCTTTTATTCCATCTCCTGAAGCTCTCCTGAGAGGGCCAGGAAAGGCCCAGCAAAAACTTTCTCCTACAGACAGGCCCAGGCAGAAAGGCCAAGAAAGACTGAGTGAGAGTAAACAGGATATCAGAATCACCAAGCAGAGAGGTGACTCCTTTGTGAATGTGGGAGGGGTCTGCCCCAGCTGTGATATTCGTAACTAGGAGATTCTGAGGTGGTCTGCTGACTTAGCATTTTTCTCTTTTCTTTCATCTCCTGAAGCTTTCCTGAGAGGTCCTGGAAGGACACAGCAAAAACTGTTCCCTAGAGAGGCGCCCTGGTGGAAAGGCCAAATAGATGGAGTGATTGAAAACTGACTATCAGAGGCGTGAGGCAGAAAGGTGATTCCTTTGTCTGTGAAGGCAGACAGGAGGGGTCTGGCCCTGTTGTGATATTGGCAAGAAGGAGAGACTGAGGGGACCTGTGACCTTTGTGTGTTTCTCTTTTCTTCTGCCTCCTAAAACTATCCTGAGAGGACCAGGAAGGGCCCAGCAAAAAGTGTCTCCTATAGGCTCCAGAAGAGAAAAACTACTCCACTTCGTGGCATTTGCATTCTTGCTAATGTAGCCCACCATGACAAGCAGAAAAAAAATCACACTACAAGCGTGACAATGGGGAAACTGCAGGCAAACACCATGTACAGAGAATGAAGATGATAGCTCTGATGACCCAAAAAAATACCAACCAGCAGATTAATCTCTCAGATAAGGAGTTTAGAATAGAAATAAGGAGGACCCTCGTGGATCTCAAAGAATACATAGCTCTAGCTGAACAGAACAGAAAGACAGAAATCAGAAAACTTCAAACTGACAAAAACAGATCTGAAAAACATGGTATCTGAACTTAAAAACTCAATGAAAAGCATCTCTAACAGGGTAAGAACAGCTGAGGACAGAATCATTGAACTGGAAGATGAAATGCAGAACAACTTCATATGGCAGAAGAACCTTAAGGCAAACGATCAGACAATGGAAAAAGTACTCAAGGAATGTGAACCGATGAAAATAGAAGTCTTTGATAAACTCAACAGAAATAACATTAGAATCATAGGAGTTCCAGAGGCCCAGGAAGTGCTCACTTCGGCAGCACATATACCAGAGGCTCAGGAAGATCTCCAGGAAGAATCAACAGTCAAAGACATCATCACAGAAAAACTCCCAGAGCTAAAGACTGCATGCAATCAAGTCCTGCATGCCCAAAGAGTATCAGCTAAAAGAGACCCAAAGAAAAACACCCCAAGACACATCCTAGTTACAGTGATGAATCCCACAGATAGAGATAGAATACTGAAATCAGCAAGATCAAAAAGGGAAATTACATTCAAAGCAGCATCCTTAAGATTTACACAAAATGGAATATTATGCAGCTGTCAGGAGAGATGAAGTCATGAAGTTTTCCTATACATGAATGTACGTGGAATCTACCATGCTGAGTAAAATAAGTCAGAGGGAGAGAGAGAGAGAGAATGCAGAATAGTCTCACTCATCTATGGATTTTAAAGAAAATAAAAGTAATTTTAGCAACAATCAACAGAGACAATGAGAGGGGGGCTGGAACTTCCAGCTCACTTCATGAAGCTCACCACAAAGAGTGGTGAGTGCAGTTATAAAAATAACTACACAGAGAACTACCATAAGCATGTGGATGCATGAGGGAACTGGAAAGCCTGTCTAGTGTACAGGTGGGGGTGAGGTGGGAGGGAGGGAGTCTCAGGACATTGGTGGTGGGAATGTTGCACTGGTGAAGGGGGTGTTCTTTACATGACCGAAACCTAATCACAATCACATATGTAATCAAAATGTTTAATTAAAAAAGCCTAAAAAAAGATTTACACAGACATGTCACAAGAAACTCTCAAGGCAAGAAGACAGGGGTGGGAGATTGGGACAAGACTTAATAAATTGGATGCCTCACCTAGAATACTGTACCCATCCCGACTCATGTTCAGGTTTGAAGGAAGGATACATAGCTTCACGGATAAGCAACAACGCAGAAAATTTATAGATGCAAAAACAGCCTTAAAGGAAAATACTGAAAGTTCTAGACAACACAGACCAATAGCCACACCAAACTTATACACAAGTTTTGATTTCCTCTTTGATTTTATCTCAGACCCATTAGTTGTTCAGTAGTAGGTTGTTTAATTTCCAGTTGTTTTTCTTCTGTGTCCCTTTGTAGTTCACATCTAATTCCAGAGCCTTGTGGTCAGCAAACATAAAACAGCAATCAAACGTCTGCCTCCTTCAAAAAATCCAAAAACCCAGGCTCAGATGGATTCACTAATGAATTCTTTCAAACCTTTCAAGAGGAGCTACTACCAATCCTGGCCAGGCTCTTTCATGAAATTGAAAACACTTCCAAATAGCTTTTATGAAGCCAACATCATCTGATACCAAACCAGACAGAGATGCTGACAAAAAAGAAAATTACAAACCAATATTCCTGATGAACATAGATGTAAGGATCCTCAACAAAATCCTAGCAAATAGGATCCAATACCTCATCAAAAAGATAATTCAATATGATCAAGTAGGTTTCACCCCAGGAATGCAAGAATGGTTTAACATCCATAAATCTATCAACATAATACACAACATCAACAACAAGAAAAATAAAAATCACATGATTATATAAGTAGACGTAGAGAAAGCATTTGATAAAGTCCAATACCCATTCTTGATAAAAAAAACTTTGAGCAAGATAGGAATGAAACGAACCTTTCTCAATATAGTTATGGTCATCTTTCACAAGCCAATGCCAAATATTATCCTCAATGGAGGAAAAACTAAAAGTCTTCCCTCTAAATTCTGGTACAAGTCAAGGCTTTCCTCACTCACTAATCCTAACAACATAGTACTGGAAGTCCTTGCTATAGAGATTAAGAAAGAAAAACTTATCAAGGGAATCCAGATAGAAAAGGAAGAAGTCAAGTTCTCACTGTTTGCAGGTGGCATGATACTATACTTGGAACACCCTAAATACTCTACCAAAAAGCTCCTAGAGACAATAGATTCATATAGCAAAATAGCAGGCTACAAAATTAACACACAGAAATCAATGGCTTTTTATACACAATAAAGATAGGGAAGAAATGTACATTAAGTTAACAACCCCCTTCACATTAGTTTACACAAATTAAACAATCTTGGAGTTCACCAAAGACGTGAAGGACCTATACATAAAAAACTATAAAACCCTGCTGCAAGAAATAGGAGAGGACACGCGGAAATGGAAACACATACTCTGCTTATGGATTGACAGGATTAACATCATCAAAATGGCAATACTCTCCAAATCATTGTACAAATTTAATGCCATCCCTCTAAAGATACCCACGACATTCTTCAAAGAAGTGGATCAAAAACTTCTGAAATTCATTTGGAACAATAAACAATCTCGAATAGCTAAAGCAATTCTTGGGAAAAAGAAAATGGGAGGCATTACTTTTCCCAAATTCAAACTGTATTACAAAGCAATATTTATCAAAACAGCATGTTATTGAAATAAAGACAGACCCTCCGATCAGTGGAATAGGTTTACATACTCAGAGAATGTTCCCCAGACATACAATCACCTAGTTTTTGATAAGGGATCAAGAAATCCTAAATAGAGCAAGGAAAGCCTCTTCAACAAGTGGGGTTGGCTCAACTGGTTAGATACTTGCAAAAAAGTGAACTTAGACCTCCATCTAACATCATGCACAAAGCTAACATCCATATGGATTAAAGACCTTGATATCAGACCTGAAACCATAAGGTATATAGAACAACAGGTAGGTAAAACATGACATTGAGACAAAAGGCGTCTTTAAGGAGAAAACAACACTCTCCAAACAAGTGGAAGCAGAGATAAATAGATAGGAATATATTGAGCTGAGAAGCTTCTGCACCTCAAAGGAAATAGTGCCAAAGATCAAGAGCAACCCACTGAGTGAGAGAAACTATTCACCCAGTACCCATCAGATAATGGCTAATATCCAAAATTACAAGGCACTGACAGAACTTTTTAAGAAAAAAACACCTAATCCCATCAAAAAATGGGGAAAATAAATGAACACTTTGTTAAAGAAATACAAATGGCCAAAAGACACATGAAAAAATGCTCCACATCACTAATCATCTTTGAGATGCAAATCAAAACAACCGTGAAGTACCATCTCACACCACAGAGATTGGCCCACATCACAAAGAATGAGAACAAGTAGTACTAGAGGGGATGTAGAGAGAAAAGAACTCTTTTTCACTGCTGGTGAGAATGCTGCCTAGTCCAACCTTTAGGAAAGCGATATGGAATTTCCTCCAAAAACTGGAAATTGAGCTCCCATATGATCCAGCTATACCACTTTTAGGGATATACCCTCGGAACACGAAAATACAATACAAAAATACCTTCCTCACACCTATATTCATTGTTGCGCTATTTACAAGAGCCAGACTCTGGAAACAACCAAGATATCCTTCAACAGATGAATGGCTAAAAAAACTGTGGTACATATATACAATGGAATATTATGGAGCCATCAGGAAAGATGAAGTCATGAATTTTTCCTATATATGGATGTACATGGAATTTGTTATGCTGAATGAAATTAGCCAGAGTGAGACAGATAGATGCAGAATAGTCTCACATCTATGAGTTTTAAGAAAAATAAAAGACATTTTTTGCAATAATAAAATAAAAGATAAAAAGAGAGGAGAACTGGATTGTCAAGCTCATGATATGAAGCTCACCATAAGGAGTGATGACTGCAGTTAGAGAAATAACTACATTGAGAACTATCATGAATTTAGAGAAGTAGCTACATTGAGAACTTCCATAACAATGTGAATAAATGTGGGAAGTAAAAAGCTACATTGAGAACTTCCATAACAATGTGAATAAATGTGGGAAGTAAAAAGCGTGTCTAGAGTACAGGCAGGGGTGGGTTTGGGAGGAGTGAGATTTGGTACATTGGTGCTGGGAATGCTGCAGTAATGAAGGGGGGGCTTCTTTACATGACCAAAACCCAACTACAATTATATTTTTATTCAAGGTGTTTAAATAAAGATATTAATAAAAATTGTCAATGAGATTTACTGGATGATCATTTTTACAATATTTATTCTTCTAAATGTGATATATTTTCATGATCATTGATAAGGTTATTCACGTTAGAAATTCTGTTACTATATTTTCTTATTGTGAATCAACTCTCGAAGTTTGATTAAATTTTTCTTTGTTATTCATTTTTATTGCCAGTTACTGCTTAATTTCCATTGCATCACATGGGATGTTGATTTTCTTGACCTCTTGTCCTGTAGAGGCTGATGGGACAGGCCTGAGCTATCCTGACCTCTCCCTTCATGGCTCCAGAGAGTTTGGAGCCCTCAAACTATTGTCTCACCTGCCGGTCAGCTGGAGAGGTGCAGGCCTGGCAGGTTTTTGAGTTCGTGTGTGTGTGTGTGTGTGTGTTTTGTTTAATTCTTTTCTTTAAACACCATGATTACATACATGATTGTAGTTGGATTTTAGTTATAAAAAGAACACCCCTTTCACTAGTGCAACCTTCCCAGCACCAATGCTCCTTATCTCTCATATGATCCAACCATACCACTCCTAGGAATATGTCCTAGGAACACAAAAACACAATACAAAATACCTTCCTCACACCTTTATTCATTGCAGGGCAATTTACTATAGTAAGAGTCTGGAAACAACCAAAATGTCTTTCAACAGATGAATGGCTAAAGAAACTGTGGTACATATACACAATGGAATATTATGTAGCTGCCAGGAGATATAAAGTCATGGATGTACATGGAATCTATTATGCTGAACGAAATGAGTCAGAGAGAGACATAGAATAGTTTCACTTATCTATGGATTTTAAGAAAAATAAAAGACATTATTCTATTAATGCCCAGAGACAACAGAGAATAAGTTGGAAGGACTGGCTCTTAATGTGAAGCTTACAAGAGTGGTGAGTTTAGTTATGGTGATGACTACATTAACTATCATGACAATGTTAATGAAGGAAGGAGGGGGTATTGATTTGAGTTCAACCTCAACCAGACTTGAGTGTCTTTAGAACTTTTTTGGACTCTGTCTATGTCAGCAGAGCTGGATTCTTTGATTTTTGCCACTGTTCTTAGGATATTATGGGTTCTGGCAGAGGAGCTTTAACTTCCTGATTACCTGAGTACTGATATGATTTACTAGTTCATATAAACAGGCTACTCTTATGCCTCTGAATGGAATGTTATTTCTTCAGTCAAGGTATTTGAGTAGAATATGGAGGTAGAAATTTAGTTCCTTCATTTCAGTTGCCAGGACTTTTTATGGAAATATGCTGACACTGAAATAAGACTATGGATACCCACCTTCCATTTCCGTGTGTGAAGTGGGTGAAATACAATAGTCCCATGGAAAAGGATATCTACAGTCAAAGTGAGTTGGGCTAACTTTTCTCATACCATTGAGGGGTTGTAGACTCCTGTTTCTTGAGTGCATTGGGATTGGATGAATTTAAATTGTTAGCCTCTGGAGAATCTGTCAAGAATGCATGGAAGCAGGAAGGTTACCCAAGTTCACCTTTTCATTAAAATCTTAATTATTATCTTAATTAAAACTTAATGGTAATTGTTATGGCATTATTTCTAAACAATCTTTTCAGTGGAGAATGGAGAAAAGCATAAGTTTTTGAAAAAAATCAAATTCTTTGTCCCAAGGAAATTGAAGAACCTTAAGAACATAAATAACAACTTGAACCTGGACTTTCCTTGGTATTTATAATATAGTTCTTTCCTTATCATTGAAAATAACACTTGCTATGTGTTACTTTCTACAACTTGTATCATTATTCCATGATGTACCTTCCATCAGTGAAGGTACATTGGCTCTCATAAAGACACTTGGCTAGATAGATGCCAAATTATTGTTGGTGAGATGACTGGATATTTATGATCATCTTACTTAGATTTTATTTATTTTTGTGAGTTCATGATTAAGTGGGAGTGCAGAATAGCTTAAGCAGACAGTGATTAGTATGAATGGTAGGTAAGAAATGTTAGATAAATTCAGACTTGGTACCAAAAAAAGAGGATTCTTTCATACACTTTTGTTTTGTTTTTGTGTGATTTTTTTGCCACACCCAGTGGTGCTCAGGAGTTAATTCTGGGTTTGAGATAAAAATTACTCCTGGTAAAATTGGGGATTCAAATGACATATCTGGGATCAAACCTGGGCCAGTTCAATGAAAGGCAAATGCCCTACCTGCTATACAGTTGTACAGCCCCAATATTCTAGCCCCAATACTTTCATAAAATATGGCACTAATCTGATCCATAGATAATATGTGATTGTCTTCTATGTCATCTTAATAGCTAGCTGAGTTCAGAAACAAAAGGCTTAGCAATTGATCTCATAGTTGTGAACTTATTATTAGAAAATCTTATTGCTCATAAAATTTATTTTTTAGGGTTACTAATGGTTTCAAATTGTATTACTTAATATGGAAAATTTAACATATTCATATTGAGATATACATATTTTTGTGTGAGATGCAATGTCGTAAATTGTATGAATTTCTAAAGATTCAGTTTATATATGCTTTTTGGAAAATAGAATCAAATAGACAAAATGAGTCTGAAACTATTGAATACCTTGTTAAAAACAATGAGAAGATTTTACAGTAAAACAGATATAAAGGTAATAAGGCAAAGGGAGCATGTACAAAACATCATTCTAAGTTGTTTCACCTGCTGATGATTCTCTGACATTGCATTGTAGTGTTAGTTAAAGAAAAACATTGCTGCTTTAATATAATGATGTCTTGCCCATAAAAGAGCTGGAACTTCAAAAAACTACCTTTTGGTTTCTATAAATCAAGAATGGTGATATTAAAAAAAAAAGAATGGTGATATTCTTCATTGTGACATGAAATCTACATACTAACTCTTCTCCTCTTAAAGTGGCAGCAATTCTATTGATTCTTAAAATTCATTCCCTCTGATATTAATAGTTTCATGATTGAACTCAGGTTTCATTCTGAGTTTCATTTCTTTTGTTCGTTACCACATCTGACTCCTGAAAAGCTTATAATCATTCTTAAACACCAGAGGTGAAGCCTGCTCAGGGTTCTGACACCTATATATAATGATAATGAATATTAAATCCTATCCTAAAAAATGCCCCCATTATATGATGCTTCATGACTTAAAATTGAATAATAATATTTTCATGCATATGTTGTTCTAACACCACATCCACCACTGAAGGACCTACCTTGTCCACCCTTCCTCCCAACTCCCACCAGGTAAGCTTAATTCTATATGTTCATTGTGTTTATTTAGCCATCTGTTATTCTCTTAATATATCTGTTTATAACTCACTATTAGTGAGAGATAATTTTATATTGGCTTGTGTGTTTTTTACTGACTTCATTTAAATGGTGCCCTTACACATAGCAGAAAATTGCATGATTTTCTTTTATAGGTAAACTATATACCATTTATATAAATATCTACATTTTTTATCTATTCATATGTTGTATGTTTAGGTAGTTTTCAGATAATGAATAATAGAAATAGTACTGCAATGAACATAAGTATACATATATTTTAATTAGTGCTATTATATCCTATAATAGATATTTAAAAGATTTGATAGATAATATTTAGTTGTTTTTTTCACTTTTTGAGAAATATAACCACTGTGAATTTTAGGTTTCTTTGTGCTCAATAATCTTGGATACAGTTACCCTAGTAAGTTGTATAAAATTGAAATATATTAAAAACATTTAAAAGGAATCCTCTACTTAAGAAGACCAACCCCAAAATAAGACCAGCAAAAAGAGAAACATGAAGAGAAATTTAATAGGTAACTAAAACTGAGCATTAAGAATGGTGTAGTGATAGGTCCAAAGTGATAGTACAGCTGGTAGGGCATTTGCCTTGCACATGGCTTACCCCAGCTGGATATACAGCTTTCCATATGCTCTCACTAACTACTGAGTGTAGAAACAGAAGAAACCTCGTTGGACCACTGAGTGTGGCTCAAAAAATTTTTCTCTCTATCTCTGTCACATTCTCTCTCTCTCTCTCTCTCTCTCTCTCTCTCTCACACACACACACACACATACGGCATTGATCACTGCATTGCTCATTGTAGATGTATTGCTCTACTAGGTCTTGGAAGACTTTTAAGAGATGATAGTTTAGGGTTGTAATTCTTGTCCAACAATGACAATGTGCACACATATAATGAAAGAAAATGACTGCTGACTCCACATGAAGTTTATTTTTATCTTTCCATGATACTGATATTTGATAAGCAGTTACTGAGAACTTACTAGTGAAATAATTGTTATTGTAATGTACCAAGACTTGCTTTGAGAGACCTGTGACTTACTTGAATGACTTTAAGAAAATTCTATGGGGACTAAGAATTTGATTGTTCAGCTTCAACTTTAGGGAAATTAAATGAGTACGTGTGATTGTATTTGTACAGATAGTGACTGCAGCTATAATAGAGACTAGTTTTTAAGGACTCTTGAATATTCAGCAAAAATCATACCTTTAAGTCAGACTAACTACAAGAGACATAATCCTTAACACAGTTCCACTGAATTTGTTCCTGCATATTTATGGGTATGGGCACTGCCAGGGATACTGACAGTGATGTAGCTGCCTCCTGAAGCTGCTCTTTTTTAATGCTATATTTACATTGTTAATCACAAGACAAGTTTTGTTCAACCTGCCAGAATTCATTACAATCCCCCTTGGATTCTACTCAAATTAAATGCCTACTTTGGTAATTAATTTGTTGCTGTCCTTGTTCTGCCTCTTGCCACTGTCTTTTTCCATCTGCTGCTGGGCTGCAGCATCTAATAATCAGAGAGGAACATTTGCACTAAATGAAAGCTGAAAAAAATCTTTAATTTTTAACACTCTGATTTTCTTATGATTCCTTTCTCTAATGTGTAAGGATAAAGAAAAATACAAAGTCTCATTTTTCCTCATGGACTTTTAGGGTTTGGAGACATTTTGAAGGTCATGCAATTTAAATATCAGAATCTTTTATCATATACTCCCAATAAATATTGTAATGTGCTCAACTGGTCATTCTCCTCTTTCCAATATATCACCTGTCTTTGGGGACATTTCAGAACAATATTAACCGAGGACCGACTACGGTTCTATCCCCTGGTGTCCCATATGGTTCCCTAAGCCAGGAACAATTTCTGAGCACATAGACAGGAGTAACCCTTGAACATCACCAGGTGTGGCCAAAAAAACAAAACACAAAAATACAAAAACAAAACAAAAACAAAACAAAAAACATTATTAACAGCATTCACAACTCATAAAATGTTGTGCAATATGTCTTAGCAAAACTTCAATTTCTCCTTAAATTATCCTGACCACAGGGTCTGACGTCTAATCTACCCCCCATTGTAAAACTTACACTAGTTATCACATACATAAAGACTATACTTTCCCTCAGCAATTTGCTCTGTTACTTGAAATTGACTTGGCTGTTTTGGAAGTAAAACTCATATTTTTTAAACCTAATTCCCTTATTCAATTACACTTTATCTTTTATTTTATCCATTTTAATATGCCTCTATATGTGTGTGCACATGAATGTGTATGAAAGGTCTGTATATATGTATTTTGTTGGGGTGAAATGTGTAGGAATGGAAACTAAGATTTATGTAGACTAAAAGCAGTTTGCCTGGCATCAGAACTTATAAATAAAAACTCAACTCAATCTTGCTTATTGGCAGTATACTCTCTTAATATGTTCGAGCCTTTATATTATATTATATATCTAAATAATAAATTGTAGCAGCCCTGTGAGAATTTAATGATAGGACCAGGAGATAGTACAGTGAGTAAAGGTGCTTGTCTTGCATTCATCTGGATTTGACCAGTCCTTCAAACTAATAGGAGAGATCCTTGAGCACAGAGCCAGGAGCAAGCCCTGAGCCCTGCCAAATGTGACCTAAAAATAATAAAAGAATTAAATGAAATAGAATGTGTTGAAGGGATCAGCATAGCTCTTCCTTCTTCATTGCTACTATATACATTTTCACAAACTAAGTCCTTATGGCTTGGCTGAGAAGTGAAACAAGAGTCAACAGTGACAATTATAGGCAATAGAAGTATTTCCAGATATTTTCATAAGAGTCAAATTGAATAGGAAATTGAACTCTGATGTGTCATTGTCTCAAGCATTATTTTGAATGACTGAGGTAAGGAGGGTGAGAAGAAATGCTGGTCTTAGACATTCCTTTGGTAATGCTGCTGCTCATTCTTCTTCACCTCACATATGTGAACAGTCACAGAAAATAGAAAAGATTTCTAATCAACCTTGTTGTCCTTCTGTTGTTTACATTCTATTTTGATCTCTCTGAGATATTTTTCTTGCATATCTCTGCTGCCTTACATTCAATCTTATTGTACGTGACATAAAAACAATAACAAAACATGATCCCTTTCTGCTGCACAGTCTAGATCTTTTCATAGCACAGTAGAGGGAATTTGGAGGTGAGAAAAAAGCTGTATTTATTCTCTCCCACATCCCTCATCTTTATACCCCACTCCATACTCCCAGCAAAACTGCCAGTGTCTATCGCTTCAGATCTTCAATGAAACTTCTCTCACCCTAAGATCCTGGGGCAACTTAGAATTTGCACTGAGGTCAGAGGGGCACATTCCATGTGAGTTCTTATGTGTCAAGCTGCTAATAACTTTCAGCTTCTGAAGATTCTGAACAGGATATATCTTTTTTTTCTCTGCAAAGAGCATTCCACTTGCTTGTAAATTCCATCTTTAGCATATAGCTAACATTTTTCCTAGTAAAATGAAGTTTGAAAAATTGCATTTAATCTATAGAAGAAACCTTGACAGGTCAAGACACTTCTAATAGATAGATATTTAAGACAGTGGAATGAAATAATAGTAATTTAGAAACAGGAAAACAAATAATTGGGCAAGTTTGAATATCAAGACTGGAGCCTCAATAAAACTCCCTTATCTTTTTTTGTTTTAAATTTTATTTTATTGAAACAGTTGTGATCTAGAGAGTCTGTCATACTGAAAATTTAGATCTATAGTGATTCAAAGCCATTCCCACCACCAGTGTTAAACTCTCTCCACAATTGAACTTCCTATTCCTGCATCCTGTAGGATGCAGATT
>PVKC010009310.1:0-27027 GCA_004027635.1 Crocidura indochinensis
GGGGGGGGGATTGGGCCACACCCGGCCTTGCTCAGGGATTCTTCCTGGTTCTATGCTCAGAAATCATTCCTGGCAGACTAGGGGAACCATATGGAATGCCAAGAATTGAACCCAGGTCCATCCTAAGTCAGTGCTTGCAAGGCAAACATCCTACCGCTGTGCTGTCTCTTTGGCCCCAAGGTAGTGAATTCTATTTGGAATTCATTTTTAGAGGTTAAACACTGAGCCTTCTCCCTTAGCCTTGCTGTACTCATTAGTGACAAAATGTAGGTATTTTTACACACACATATTTTTTACTGTTCTGATAGAAAGTGAAGCCAGATACATTCCTACATTGACAAATGTTGGAGACCAGCCACCTTCTCGAACAATCTTGTGTTAATGACAGTCGAGAACTTTGGCATTTGCTTTAAGCTCAGAGCTGCTGGTGGGAGTGACAACTGAGGAGGAGAAAGGAAATTGTGATCAGAGGATCTTGACTCAGAGTGTTCTATCAAGTGTTTTTCAGATATCAGTATGCAGGTGTAGAAAGGTTGAATGAAGCCTTTTGCTAGACAGACTAGCTAAAAGGATGAGTCCACCAAAGGACATTCCTCAAATCATATACAGAAGTGTGTGTGTGAGTGTGTGTGTGTTTGAGAGGATGTAAAGTTAATCAATCCTAAAAGAAAATTCTCACCTGGGAAATTTTCAGAATTCTGACAGGGCCACTATAAGCACCCTTCAACCTAAAATAGATGTTGAGAAGACATTCTGCAGGGAAGCCTTGTCCTCCATTCACATCAGATTGACTTATGTAAACCCTATAAAAGAAATGAGCAAGTGGGGCTACAACAATTACACAGCAGATAGGGCATTTGCATGTGTGGCACACTGAGTTCAAGGTCCAGCATCTCATATCGTCTCTCCCCCATCCTTAACCTGCCAGGAGTGATTTCTAAGTTCAAAACTAGTAGTAATCCCTGTGCACTGCAGGGCATAGCCCAAAAAACAAAAAGAAAATAAAAAGAAATGAACACCATCTTCCTTTCTCTCCAATGGAGCAAATTGCAGAATTCATTGGACTATCAATATATGATATGTAAAGTAGATTTAAAGTTTCCAACCTAAAAATGTCATATAGAAATAAATTATAAAATTACGAACAGCTCTTCTTGGTTGCAAAAGTCCTGCTATGCCTAAGCCTCACGGCCTTAGCCTGAAGTCAGTTGTAGTCTTTGAGCACTCAGCCACCTCCTCGTTCTAGACACCAGCAAACAGCTACTTACTCCTCACAGCTGCCCCTCTCTATAGTTAAACTCTTTAGTAGTTGAACTGGGCTTCTGTAAACAACCTGATCTGGAAGAACAAATAACCTGGCATTAGTGTTTGGATAATCTCACTGCTGATTGCAGAGAGCATTGGTGACCTTGGCAAGGACACAAACTTTGGCTCAGGTTAATGAAGCAAAAAATAAATAAGTAAATAAATAAATAAAGCTAAGGATCCCTGGCTTTCAGCAGCAATTTCACCTAGAGTCTTGTTAATTAGAGGGTTATCTGAGGTTCACTTTCAACTCTTTCTTCCAGGGACTGTGGTGGAACCTAGTATAGCCACTTTGTCCTTGGGAATCATCATAAGAAGGATGTAAGGGGACTGGAGAAATGGGATGAGTGAAGCAGTGGAGGGAGGAACTCATGTTCTGTGCCCAGGTTCTGGGTTTGGTATTTTGAAGAACAATGCAACCTCTGCACCGGGTTTCTTTGTTGTTTTTTAATATACTATACAGTATATTGAAAAGATATTATCACTATTTTTAGGATAAGAACACACGTAGACTATTCAGTGATATCTCCAAGGAGCTATTCTATTCTTCCCTAATTCCACAGATTGCTTTAATATTCTGTCTGAAACATATATTATAATGTAATGTCACTTCAATAAAAAAGGGACAAGTAACATTTTTAACATATATTATAATGCAATGTCACTTCAATAAAAAAGGGACAAGGAACATTTTTAAGAGAAATTCAGAAAAGAAAAGAACCTAAAAAATGTAAAGAATCAGTCTTCCAGGGACCCACTGTACAAGATTTTGTTCACTTGAGTGAAGGGAAACTTCATGGGGCCAAAAAAAAAAATGCATACTTGAGAGGTAGTACTGACTTCATGAGAGCCGACCCGCTGCTAAGTATGGGTAGGGAGTTCCCAAAGGCACTCTCTTTGCCTTTAGCATCAAGTGGGGTGAGTATATTCTAGCTTCCTCTATGGAGGGGATGCCCTAGGTTCAGAAGATGGAACTAAGCACCCCCTTTCCTGGTTGTCCTACTGTAGACACCCCCAATACCCCACTATTCCTGCTGCAGTCACTATAAACACTGGGAGGCTATACCACCTGCTTCCTGACTTCAGAATGTTTTGGTCCACATTCTGTACAATGTTTAAGTAAATGGAAATACAGTGAGGTATGTATTTTGTTTCAATATAGACACCATAATGACTTCCTTTTTAAGAAAATAGTTTTTATTTTTATTATGGGGCCACATCCAACATTGTTCATGAGTCACCTCAGCGGTACTCTGGGAACTGCACTGTAGAGGATTGAGCTAGGTTTTCTGTATGTGAAGCGTGTGTTCCATGCTGTCTCTTTGGGCACTGGTTTTCTTTCTTTTTCATTCAAAGGAAATCACAAAACTCCTTTCTTCCTCACAAATATACTCTCAAATCAGGTAATTATGTATCAGTGAAGTATGTTGTTTTGTTGGTTAGTTAGTTGTTGGTTGTTAGTACATGTGTTTCTGAGATAGGCCAATGCAATCATTTGAGAACACGTGCCATTTTGTATGAAGTGTATTTATTGGAAGTAGTACTAACATTAGTTGACTTCTTATGAATTGTGTCCTATAGATTTGTTCAGCTGGGGCAGAGTCAACATCAAGACAGAAGCAACCAACAGGTCTGTGCCCGGTGCCCAGATGGAGTTATAAAACTGTAAGTATTGGATTGAAACTCTCTAATGATTTTTGGTATTTATGTCATTTTCAATATTTTTTAAAAAGAGCTATTATAAGACAGTCATTCTTTTACTCAAATTAGCACAAACACTAGAGCATCTCCTCCTGGTACTTTATTGGGAAGCGACTGGCAGCCTGGAAATGTGTTGTTTAGGAGGTAGGTATGAGATTGGAGAGACTTCCCTTGTAGACTGTGCTCTCCACCTTGCAGAGTGGTGGCCCAAGATGCAGGCTATTCAAGTTCCACACAAGCCACAAGAATGGGTTTGTGTCTTCTGTCTATATATCCCACCACCTGGCATAATGAGTGAGAAAGTGTGAGAAAATGCCTCAATAACAGAGGCAAAACTACATCTCTGTGGTAAGTGGGTTTACCACCTTGTGCAAGTAACCCAAGTCCTATGTGACTGTCTTCATTTGCAAGATGGGATAATAACAGCACCTATCCCTCCGCCAGATTGCTGATGCAACTGAAGTGAAATGATACACACAAATGCCAAGCACAGTGTCTCAAGTAAACTGTGATCATTGCTACTTTCTTCATCTTCTTGCTTATAGATGTTGCTATTCTTTGCTTGTTGGGACAAAAATTAAACGTTGGGATTAGGGGTTGCTCCTTGATGTGATATGCTCAGTTGATTTTCTTAATAACCTGGGTCACTGTGGCACTAAGAGTAGTTGGGATGTCTGATTCTGCCCTGAGCTTATAGTCAACATTTGGTAAATGTTCTCTTCCCTTTCCTTTGACCAAATTTATCAATTTGTTCAGTACTTTATTTGATAGGTGTTGATTGCCCAACTTCTCTGTGTATGTCTGAATTTTCCTGGTTGATAATTTAACTGAGTTTTTGTGAGAGAGTTGGTGGCTGAATGGCTTTCTTGAGATGCTAGTGACTGGGTCTGGTGTTAGAATGGAGTAAATATGAAAAGTAATATTAATAGTTCTATAAGTCCTTTAATTCAGTAAAAATGGTTTAAAACACTATTGTTATCATAATTATATTGTTATAACCCTCTTGTTATAATTCTGGCAAAGTCTGCTATCTAGATAATAGTGACTGGGAGAATTTTGAAAATGTTTGGTTCTGAGGGGGTACGTAGGGGGGGAAATGAGCAGTATTTGGAGAATGACCCATGGGAAGGGAGAGAAAAAAGACTTTATCAAGGATGTGCTTTGGGAGTATTCTTGATTGACTATGATTCATTCATTAAACAGCTAGGTATTGAGTACACCTGTGGTAATTCATTCAATCTGCCATTTACTGAAAAAGGAGAGTCCCAAGAGAACCTAGCTTGCCTATATAGCATCAGAGTAGAAGTATTTGAATCACCTGATCAGTAATTTAAAAGAATACTTGCCAGGGATGTAAAAAGTAAGTGGGAGATATTTAAAGAGATTGGCTGAAGGTAAGGCACTTGCCTTGCACACGGATAATGTCCTGGTTCAATCACCAGCATTCCATGATAGTTCCTTGAGCCCACCAGGAGTGATTCCTGAGTACAGAGTCAGGAGTAATCCTGGAGCACCACTGGATATGACTCCTCCCAAAAACCTAACACAAAACAAAACAATAAGATACTGACCAAGGATGAACCCACTTGGAAAATAAAAACATGGAGTGAGAGACCAGAAAGATAATACTGAAGGTAAACTGTTTGCTTTGCATGCTGCCGACCATTTGATCCCTGGCACTCTATCTGATCCCCAAACCTACCATAAAGATCCCTGAGCACCACTGGGTATGTGCTCCCACACACGCACCACAAAAAGTGCATGGAATGAGAAAAGGTAGACAACCAAGTCTGGAATGGGTTTTTGTGTAATGCCTGAAACATGTAGAGAGAAGCCTGTGGGGATACAGGAGGCTGATTAGAGAAGGGAAGAGTAAAAGAGGCAGAGCTTGATCACAGCCTTCAAAAGGATCTAGTCATTTTTCTCTAGCCCTGTCACAATTTTTCTCTTTTTTTCCTCAAAACACAAGATTTTCTTCTAACATAAAGACAGCTTTTGTTTTTTCTGCATAGTTAGCATATGGGATGTATAGGTTCTCATATGAACTGGGAGATATAGCCATGGAAAGCAAGTATTTAAATTGTATTGTAAAACAAGAGACTGTTTGCCAAAACATACAAATCATACAAATTTATTATTTCATTAAGGAAATGTGGCATAACTTATGCAGAGTAGATGCTGAAATGAACAGAGCAAGCAATTTTTTTCAATATTATGTCTCCTTTAGTCTGTAACTGGTCTTGTAGTGATTATTTTTAAATTGTTTTTCTTTAAATATTTAGTATTTGCTTTTCTGAGTCCCATCACAAATGGAAACCATGTGGATCTAGAAAATCTTTGAACCTTTCCCACTTAATTAGTAAAGAATCTAACAAAACTGTGCTTTGGCACGGCATCTTAAAGCATAATAACAAAGAGCTCAGTAGGCTTTGCATTCTGTTGTCATGGCAACTGCCCAAGAGTAGTGTCAGTGTGTGCATGTGTGTGCACCCGGGTGTCTGCACAAGCTTTAAATTGCAGCTCTGTAACTAGGTTCTTAAAATGTCAGCTATTCGCTTTTAGGTTGCTTAAAGCAACACCAAAACCAAGAAAAATTAGAATTTTATGAGTCTTAAAATGTTGTTATATTTTAGGTTCCAAGTATATTTCTGAATGGTAATTCATTTATATGTATATAGCTAGTCCTCTCTGGATAATTCATAACTTATCAATTTTTCTTGAGGACAAGCCAGGGTTTTTTATTTTCAGTAGAATCTATATTCAATGCCAAATGTAAAAATATTGAGCGTAAATAGGTGGCAAAGAGCCAGCACAGCAAGTGCTCTGAGATGCAGATTGGGAAGCTATACATATGGTTCCAAAGTCTCTGCTTTTTTAATAGCTTCGAATAATGATTCAAGGGCCATGTGGTGCTGGGGATCAAACATGGTCTTCCCTCATGCAAAGCATGTCCAGCCCCTATCGCCCCTACTTCTCACCCCAAATGGTTTTGCAGACCATTTCTTAGAAGTAGTTGTTAAAGCCCACACTGGCCCATGTCTGACTATCTGCCCAAATCTCTGTAGTTAGCTAAGATTTGACCCCTTCGACCTCTGGCACCACATAACCCCTGAGTATCACTGGGTACAACCCGTTAAGTCCCCCATATCACCACTTGGAGATCCCTACATTTTACCCCAGTGGCGCAGGCAATCCCCAGTACTACAGGCCTGAGGATCATTTTGTCCTCTGGTCTTTGAATTGGCAAACCAACTCTGTTGACCAAGAATAACCAGTAAGTTGCTTCCAGGCCTCCTTGGAACTACTATTTTTTTTTGGGGGGGGGGAAGGGGAACACTATGCTTTTATTCTTTTCTCAGCACCTCTACCTGTTGTTCCTAATGCAAATCTATATCTTAAGCACATGTACTGCACTTGTTACACGGTGTAATTTATTTAACCACTGTGGAGTGGCTACTGCTGCTGCTGCTCTTAGAGTTTCCATTGCTATTGAAGAGTCTTTATTTATATTTTAGTGCCAGTGGTTTTGAATCGACACGTAAAAAGCATGTGCTCCACCTCTGAACAATATTCCATGCTTATTCTATATTTCTAAGGAGAAACTTACACTTGTGCATTTTATTTGATCCACATTAATTTAGCAATGCTGAATTCATAGTATTAAGTTCCATGTTCAGTTAATATTTGTTGGAATGTGCTCCCCACATTACATTCCTTCTGTATGAGGCCATCTGAGCACCCTAGAAACCATTTTACCCACTATCTCTTTGGCTTTCAGATATCCTAGTGACCCATTTTCCCCAGCCCATGAACACTTTATAAGCTTTTCCTCCAGTCATATACTTAGAAGCCCCCTGCACTTGCCAGGATGATAATGTGTTTGCTTCTATTTTCCACTTATTGGTAGGAATAAAAAGTTTTCAAGGTTTTTTTGCTCCCACTTGTACCAAACGCGAAGTGAGTAGAAACAGAGGGCAAAGCCTGACTGTTCCTGGCTATAAATGCCACGTGGCCTAGCAATGATTCATGGTATTCAGACAAGAGCTGCCCATCTTTATTTATGCTCCCACCTGCTCCCTAGGAGTTCTTCACCGAACCACAAATGCCAATCAGTGAAAGTTAAAGAGAACATGAGGCACACAGAGTGTTAGTGCCTACCATTTGGTGGCTCACTTATTCCAGGAATTTGTCTCACTTGTTGACAAATTGCCTCTAGGAAATGATTCAAAAACTAACATGTAGAGTTTGGATAAATTCTGTCTAACCAAGATTCTTCCCCTCTAGAAAAGCTGACAAGTGATATAAGATGAATAAGTGCATTTCCTGTGCTAGAACCCGAAAGTTAAACTCACTCCCCAAATGCACTTTATAATTAGCAGTTAATGACCTTCCGGTGAGTGTCCCTGGGTCAGGGATTCTGTGTGAGGTCATGCATGTGTCAGACACAAATTGCAAGCCCCTGTCATGCCAAGGACATGAGCCAGACCTAGTGGCCTTGACTAAAACAAAGTGCTTTGCTTTATGTTGATACTTCTCATTGAAGTGCTCTCTGTGGTGGTCTCTGCCTCCAGCGATTGCATCCAGTTCTCTGAAGTGTTCTGGTCTCTGTGCTGCAGGCTAAACAAGGATCCTGTCCTTCCTAGGCAGCCCTTCTTGCTATCTTTCTCAAGCATCTGAAGTAGTCTTTTCAGGTAAGAATGAGCAGTATTCAGCAGTGTGTTTGTAAGTTTCCTCCACAAGAGGGTGATAGTCAGTGAGAACCACTTCTCAGTGCCAAGAATCCAGACTGTCATCTTCCCAGTGGTCAGCCATCCTTTCTCCTGCTGACTTATACCTAACCTTATCTTTAATTAAACCCTCTTAGATGTTTTCTTGTCTGCCTTTTCTAATGGTCTTCTCCTGCTTCCCTTTCCCTTATTCCTTCCACTTTTACTTTCCTTTCTTCTTCCCTCTTCCTCCCTTCACCATTCTTTCTATATTCCAGGGCCATGGGTAATTTTATTTGTTCAGAAAAATTCAGTAAGCTTTCCAAAATGCGAGTATCCTCCCTTTATTCTAAGACATTGCTTTTCAGACGAATTTCTAGACTCATCAGTGGGGCATGAAATAAATGTAATCAGCATCTCTGCCATCAAATACTAGGTAACAGAATAAAATACCACAGGAAGGAGCACAATGTGCTTCCATTTGATTTCCTGAAATTGTGTTTCACGAGTAAGATTTGTGTATATCAGTTGCACGTAAAGTGACAGGCATGGAGATAATAATCACAGAATGAAGTCATATCCATATGTCCTTTCTGAACCCTGTGAATAAAAAAAAAACCTTTCTCCATGCCTGCTTCTCAACACTTGTGCATATTTGTTGACTGGGTGAAGCTATGTGCAACTGATTCCTACTGAGGCTAATTGAAAATTCAAAAGAGAAGTTGGGGGATAGGGTAAGGAATAGATGTCATTATACTATGTTCAAGAAGGTAAAATAATGACAGCTTTGGAAAATACCCTCTTGTTCCAGATCGAGAACCAGGGTGAGCATACAAAAGATACATACAGCAGCAGAAAGCTGCAGTTGAAAATCTCAGTGGAAAGATCATTCATAGATAAAGTAAAAGCCTCTTTGACCATTATCTACAATAGCATCTGCTTACTCTTAAGCTGGATGAGTATAATGAAACAGGATGAATTTATTGAAACTTTCAGGAAGACTTATGTTGAAAGGTTTCTAGCAAAAGAGGATTAGTAAATGTAAATTGATTGTAGATACTTGTGCTATTAATTTAAGGTATCTAAAGAGACTCTGATATTTTTTGGATGTAGTATATTATTTGCTATTTTATGTTGGAGGGCACAATATTTATAACTTATGAACACTTCTTCAGGTTCACATGAGGATTTTTTTTTTTTTTAGGAAGAAAGGGGAAATGAAGTGGGTCACATCTGGCTCTATGCTCAGGATCACCCCTGGTGGTGTGTGAGGGATGATCTAGGTTACCAGGGATCTAACTGGGGTTGGCTCTATGTAAGGCAAGTTGCTTAACTCCTGTGCTATATTTCCAGCCTATAACAAAAGGCATTAAACACCTCCTTAACATGACTATTTTTAATATCTCACTGCATATCCCCCTCTGGGCCAGGAGCTTAGCTGTTCTGTAAGGTAAGACAGGTAAGACATTAAAGACATTAAATGACATATTCATTAAATGCTCGCTGTTCCAGATTAAGTGCTTACAATAATATCATTAAATAAATAAACTTTCCGCTTCTGCAGATTCACATTGGCTGGACAGTGGAGATGTTCAGAAAGTACTAGCTGAGGAACCTGTGGAGTATAGAGAAGAATCCAAATGAGACAGAGATTACTGCACAGGCCTAGCACTTGGGCTAAATCCTAATTGAAAAATGGAGTTATCAGGCTGAAGAAGGCAAAGAGAACATTGGGAAGAATCTCCAGCATAAACATCACTTTTGGAGATCCATATGCAGTTCTGTGTGTCTCATAGAGGCCTCATCAGTGGAGAGGAAAGAGCCATAGACAGGTAGAAACAAGATTAGAAAGAGAAAGAGATGTTTTGTTTTGTTTTGGGTCATACCCGGCAGTGCTCGGGGTTACTCCTGGCTGTCTGCTCAGAAATAGCTCCTGGCAGGCATGGGGGATCATATGGGATGCCAGGATTCGAACCAACCACCTTAGGTCCTGGGTCGGCTACTTGCAAGGCAAACGTCACTGTGCTATTGCTCCAGCCCCGAGAAAGAGATGTTAAGACAACAATCCTTCTCTGAGAAGTCTGTTTTCATCAGGGAATAATTGACTTATATTTGCATCTTAGAAATGCTGCTCTGAAAATAGCAAAAAGATAAACAATTTATCTTTTGGAAAAATTTGAACAAGAAAGTGATTGCATTCTGCTATTGGCAGTTGTAAAAAAAGAGAGGACGATTTTATCCTTTTTGTTGGATCTCCCAGATATTACTCAGGAGGTTAGGGATCTCTATCAAGGGACTTTAGCAACCATGGCCTTCATTATAAGGATGCTGGAGTTCTGCAGTTTTTAGGGCTGAGCTCAAAGGTGCAAGGAATTGAATCCAAATAGGACCATGTATCTTAGTAACTGTACTGTACTGTCTCCCAGCCCTAGGTGGGAAGGTAGTGTTTGTTATGTTTTGGGGATCATCCAGTAGTGGTCAGAGCTTGCCTGGCCTTGCACTCAAGAATCACTTCTCATGCTCAGGGGACCATATGTGATGACAGGGGTCAAACCCAGGTTATCTGCATCCAAGGAAAGCACTTTAACTGCTATACTATCATCCTGGCACTGTGAGAGGAATAACTTATAAAGGTGTACTAGAACCTAAATCTTGGTGATGAAGAGCATAGGCAGGCATTATATTGCTTGTTTGTGTAGATGTGTTGGTGGAGAGCTAGCTGGCACCAGAAATCTATGATAGATGGAAATTGGACGAAAAAGTGGTTCATTTTTGGCTATAATTGTACACCTCAAACCCAGTTCACTGTCCCTCAGACCATTGGAGGGCCAGGCTATAGTAAAAACAAAAATTACGAGCAAATTCCTATGCACACTGCATACATTTTATTTTGATGTGAAGAAGCAAAACGGGAACAAATACAATATGTAGCCCGCGGGCCGTAGTTTGAGGACCACTGCCCTAGATGATTGATATCACATAGTTTTAGATTGTAGAGAATCGATCACTATCCTAACCCCAATTCTTGACTTAAAAAAGCAAGTCAAATGCTTTAACTTTCTCTAAAGGGGTCTAAGTTAAAAATATTTTAATAATATTTTATTATAAAATATTTTATATAAAATTTCTGGACACCATTGTTATATTAAAGGGTTAAAAATTCTTCAGTTATTATAAGACTATTTTATTATGTTTTATTTACTTTTAGTTCATAGAATAGTTTTGTGTTTTTTGTTTGTTTTTTTTTTTTTGAGGGGGGATTTAAGTGAGTAGGTTAATCCTGGGGGAACAGATTTGGAAAACTGATATTAGTCATTGGTTTTCTTAACTCTAGAGTGTATAAATGTTACATTCTGTAGCTGTTTAACCTTTTGTTATTTTGTTAGTTTATCAAATTAGTCTCTATTTTGTGTACAGAAGGTGAGTGGGTTTGTTTAGACAGATGCAGTAGTCACTGAGACTGTGCTAGGTCACTGTGGCTCTTGATAGTCATTCCTTGAACCTGAAAGATGGTCAGGCTGGTTTGGTGCATTATGTTCATTACACTTGCCTTTTGAGCACATCTGAGAAGTTTTTGCATTTAGGATATATATTTCAGCCGAAATACAAGATAAAACTCCCATTCTATTGATATATGTTTTAATGGCATTATCATACTGTTTAGACTAGTTTAGTTTTATAATAGTGTTCAAGAAATGTAATTTCTTCAGCTTTGTTATTTTATGGAACTGCCTCATTGATTTGGCTTTGAGAATTTTTTCCTTTTTTTACGGTTCCATATTTTAGAACTATTTGTTCTGCTTCTCTTAAAAAGTAAAATAAATTAAATAGTGCCATTAAGTTGCATCAGCTCAGTATATTTCCTTGAGTCATAGGGTATTTTTTAAACAATACTAATTCTTCATGAACATGAGATATCTTTCCACTTACTTGTATCTTTTTGAATTTCTTTATTGATATTTTGGAGTTTTCATTTTAGATCTTCCATTTTTTAATATTTTTGTTTTTTATTTTTATTTTTAATTACAAGAACTAGATCTTCCATTTTTAATAGACCTTTCATTTCATTGGTTAAATTTATTCCTAAGAATTTGAATGGTTTTGATTCTTATATTTAAGTGGGATTGCTTGCTTTATTTCTTCCACATATAATTTATTAGTATATAAAATTGCAACAAATTTATTTGTTTATTATATATGACACTATATTAAATTTTATTATTAATCTGATAATCTATTTGCTAACAATGTTTTTGGTGGTCTCTTTATATTTTGCTCTATATGTAATAATGTCATCTATAAACAGATTATTTTACTTAATCCTTCATATGTAGAGTCCTATTATTTATTATATACTGTTGGTTTGTTCTAAGACTTTAATACTATTTGATAGAAGTGATGAGTAAGCCTTAACTTTGTACTTATCTTAGAGAAAAAATTTACAGCCATTTAAACCATTGAATTATCATAGCAGTAGAATTGTCATATATTTGCTTTATTAATTGAGGTACATTACTTCTAATACAAAATAATGTGAGTTTTTGCAGACATTTAATTTTGTTTATTAATTTTTCAAATTTTTAGATGATCAGGTGATTTTTTAATCTTTTATTTAATTACATTGAACCATTCTTTTATCCAGAGGTCAGTCCAATTTGATCTTGGTGAGTGATCATTTTACTTCTTGTTTGTTTTGGGGCCACACTCATCTGCTCTTAGGGGTTACTCCTAGATTTGCACTCAGAAATTACTCCTTGCATTGGGGGGGGGGAACCATATGGGAAGCCAGAAATTGAACCTAGGTTGGCCGCGTGCAAGGCAAATATGCCCTATTCGATGTTATTGCTCCAGCCCCTGTTTTACTTTGTATTGAGTACAATTTGCTAGAATTTTAAGAATTTTTACATCTATGTTCATTAGGCATATGAACCCCTAGTTTTCCTGTAGTATTCTTATGTGATTTTTTTTTTATCAGAATAATGAGCTTCTTATTTCCTCTCTTGCTGGCTATTTTCTTCATGTTTGCTGACTCTTGTAGTAAATGCTTTGATGCTTTTATAATAATCTATTGGGGGGGGGGTCTTCCAAGCTGTACTCAGTGGACCCTGAGGTGTTGGGGAACTCCCAGGCTGCACCTGGCATTGCTCATGTGATGTTAGGGATTGAACTAGGGTCACATACACACACACACAACTCCTGTGCTATCTCTAATCTTTTGCTGTAAACATATAAAGTTCAATTTAAATCACATAAAGAAATTTTTTTTGTTTTTGTTTTTGGGTCACACCCGGCAGTGCTCAGGGGTTACTCCTGGCTCCATGCTCAGAAATTGCTCCTGGCAGGCTTGGGGGACCATATGGGGCACCAGGATTCGAACCGATGACCTTTTGCATGAAAGGCAAACGCCTTACCTCCATGCTATCTCCCGGGCCCCACATAAAGAAATTTTTGTATTGAAAATCTTCCTTACATTTTAGGGTTTGATATTATAATTTACATTTTATGTTAGGTGTTCAAATTATTGTTTTTATGGTTATGATTAATGTGATTCTTTTTAACTTTTAAAACAGTTTTGATTTATCTACATGCAATATTAGAAAATCAGGCTTTTGTGTATGTTTGCCATTGCCACTGAGTTTTACATATTTTTTGACTAAAGTTTTTAATTAAAATTCCAGTTTTATTTATTTTTTTTTTCTGATGTAAGAGCTGTAAATGCATTCGTGATTTCTTTTTTTTTTTTTTTAATTTTTATTGTGACTGAAGTTCATTACACAGAATTATTTACGGTACATAGTGACAATGAATGAAGGGCATTCCCACCACCAATGTTGTCCTCCCTCCACTCCTGTTCCCAGCATGTCTCCTATATCTCCCTCATTTGCATTTGACCTTTGTGCATAGTGTTAAAAACAGGTCAGAATTTTTTTTTTTACATTTGTGTAATCAGTTGTCCCAACACCATTTATTGAAGAGACTTTCCTTGCTCTATTTTGCATGTCTTGCCTTTTTATCAAAGATTAATTGATTGTATGTCTGGGGTCATTCTCTGAATACTCAAGTCTATTTCATTGATTTAAGGATCTGTCTTTTTTCCAATATCATGCTATTTTAGTGCCTATTCCTTTGCATTGCAATTCAAAGTTATGGAAAGTGATATCCTCCCATCTTTTTTTTCCCTAAGGGTTGCATCAGCTATTTATGGGCTTTATTGTTACAAATGAATTTCAGGAGTTTTGATCCACTTTTTTTAAGAATGTCATGGATATCCATTGAGGGATTACATTAAATCTGCCTAAGACTTGGAGGAGTGTTGCCATTTTAATTGTTAATCCTCTGAATCCATGAACAGGTTATATGTCTCCATTTCCTTGTGTCCTTTTTCATTTCTTGAAGCAATGTTTTATAGTTTCCTTTTATAGGTCTTTCACCTCTTTAGTTAAGTTGACTCCAAGTTATTTGAATTTCTGTGGTGTTATTGTGAATGGAATTGTCTTTTAGTATCTATTTCTTCTCTATCATTATTTGTATTTAAGAAGGCCATTGACTTTTGTGTGCTAATTTTGTAGCCTGCCACTTTGCCTCACAGATCTATTGTTTCTAGGAGCTTTTTGGTAGAGTCTTTAGGATTTTCTAAATATAATATCATGTCATTTGCAGACAGTGAGATCTTGACATCTTCCTTCCCTATCTGGATGCCATTGGTATCTTTTTCTTGCCTAATTATTATTACAAGTACTTCCAGTACTATGTTGAATAGGAGTGGTGAAAGAAGACAGTGTCAAAATCATCTTCTGCTAAATTTTAGAGGAAAAGCTTTCAGTTTTTCTCTATTGAGTATAATATTTCTCATGGGTATGTGGTAAAGAGTCTTGACTACATTGAGAAAGTTCCTTTCATTCCCTTCTTGAGAGTTTTTATCATGAATGGGAGTTGGAACTTATCAAATGCCTTTTCTGCAACTATTGATATGACTCTGTAGCTTTTATTTTTTTCTTTTGTTGATGTTGTATATTATGTTGATTGAATTGTATATGTTTTGGGGTTTTTTTGTTTTTTGTTTTTTTGTTTTTGTTTTTGTTTTTTTTTTTGGTTTTGGGTCACACCTGGCAACGCATCTGGCTCTATGCTCAGAAATCACTCCTGGTAAGTTCAGGGGACTATATGGGATGCTGGGATTCAAACCACCATCCTTCTGCATACAAGGCAAACACCCTACCTCCATGTTATCTCTCCAGCCCTGAATAATATATGTTAAATTACATTTTTATCTCTGAATGAATCCTACTTGGTCATTGTGTATAACCTTCTTGATGAAGCATTCTATCCTATTTGCTAGGATTATGTTGAGCATCTTTACATCTGTGTTCATCAAGGATATTGGTCTGTAGTTCTCTTTTTTGTGGCATCTGTCTACTTTTGATATCAGCATGATGCTAGGTTCATAAACACTTTTTGGGAGTGTTTCTGTTTCTTCTTTTTCTGGAAGGCCTTGAAAAGGAATGGCAGTAGGTTCTCTTTAAAGGTTGAAAGAATTCTGGGCCTGGGTTATTTTTTTTTTGAGGGGAGGAGACTTTTGATTACCATTTGACTTCATCAGTAGGCTCTGCCTCTCTGACTATTTTCATGTTTGTGATGTTAATTAGAATCCTTATATTTTCACTGCTCATTGAGTTCCATGGCCAGGTAGATGTCTCATCAGATGGGCAAAGCTGCTGGCTAGAGATGTAGTCAGGCACAACCTCAGAGTGGATGTGATCTGGCCCAAGTGGGTGCTTTTTATTCAAGTTCTCTTCTCATTTTCTACCTGATTCTCAGTAGCCAAGATCTATGTGGCTTGCTATAAAATTGTCCTCAACACAGTGGAACTGGATATCTATCTTTTTTTGTTTGTTTGTTTGTTTTTGGGTCACACCCGACAGTGCCCAGGGGTTACTCCTGGCTCCTTGCTCAGAAATTGCCCCTGGCAGGCACGGGGGACCATATGGGGCACCGGGATTCGAACCGATGACCTTTTGCATGAAAGGCAAACGCCTTACCTCCATGCTATCTCCCGGGCCCCTGGATATCTATCTTGAACTCTTCTCCCCACTGTTAGATGCTTTAAGCCCAGAGGATCTCTTTAGTGTATCACGGTGCCATTTGAGGGAGGGGCAAAGCAACAATAGAGTCCTTTTGATTTTACCCTTCTAATGATGTCTGTCCTCTTTGGTCTCTACAGATTTTTTACTTATCTATGAATAATTGTTATTGCTTTTCTTGTAAGAGGCACTGAAGTTGGAAATGGCCTATGTCACCAACTGAGTCACAGTTCCTGATTTTCAGTTCCCTGTTGCTGCCAAATTACCAAAAATCTTCAAAAGAATTTCTTCCATATGTAACTTTAGAATCCCCGTTAAATCCCTGTACCTTAGAATCCCTTGCTTTGGGCCCGGAGAGATAGCACAGTGGTGTTTGCCTTGCAAGCAGCAGCCGAACCAGAGCCTAATGTGGTTGGTTCGAATCCCGGTGTCCCATATGGTTCCCTGTGCCTGCCAGGAGCGATTTCTGAGCAGATAACCAGGAGTAACCCCTGAGCACCACCGGGAGTGGCCCAAAAACAAAAAATAATCCCTTGCTTTACAATGTTTGAATAGAACCATGATTTCCTGATTTACCCTTGTTTTTTCTTTCCAGGTACATGAATCTCTAATAAAAGTTTTTCCTTGTGTCTCTTAGTTTACTCTTTGTATCTTAGCATTTAAAATATGTCGATTCATTACAAAAATGTACCGTTTTATGTATTTGATATATTTTCTCTCTTAAGATCATATTCTGTTAGCTTGCAGAATCACTATTAGATGGTTTGCAGGGTTATGATTTCTATTTCATATGTGTAATGTCAAACAAAACAGTAATTAGTCCTCAAAATGTTAGCGTAAAATGTATCCTGTCCTTATTCAAAAGAGAAAAAAGGATTAAGACTATCTTGACTTCCTTTACCATTTTGTTATACTATTTATAACTATATTAGTAGCTCATTACTTACTGTCAAAATACAGTCAATTAGTCCTTAAGTATTGTACATCAAAGGAATATTTCTCTGAAAAGCAAGTTCTTTTGGACTTATTTCAAATAAAGAATAGCTAAATTCATAGCACCTAGCTGCTCTATCATGTAGTTAGAAAATAGGAAAACAAATAGAGTAAATAGAGTTAGCATGTTCAGGTACATTTACTTAAATAATAATAAGAGCTAGAAAACATATTGAAATTGTCACATATTTTGTACATTGAAAAATAACAAAAAGGTAATATTAGGTAGCTTTTTGTCAACCCTAAAATTATATTTAAAACTCCTTAGATAAGTAACTTTGTTTCTACTATTTTCTATTTAATATTATTTTTTACTGTCCTCAAAATTTTGCTTTTATTTACATTGAACAATTTTACCTGAATTTTCTTATACAATAACAGAAGCAGCTATTGGTTTCTCTATAGATCATGTAGATGGATTGAATTTGTTGTTGATTATTATATGCCAGTTGTTTTATTTTTGTCTCTGAATTTATACTGTTGATGTTTCCAAATAGACTTATGGGGAAATTATCTGGATTAGTATTGTGTGAATAATTTCTCTCATTCCATAGGTGGTCTTGTATCATAGTCATCATTTCCTTTAAGGTGCAGAAACTTCTTAATTTAGTGTAGTCCTGTTTGTTTATTTTTGCTTCCACTTGCTTGACCAGTGGTGTTTCAGCCTTGAAGATACTTTAGTTTCAATGCCATGAGGAGTTACCTGCACTTTTCTCTATATACCTTATGGTTTCAGGTTTTATATCACGGTAATTAAGCCTTTTTGATTCTACCTTTTCTGCATGGAATTAGAAAGGGGTCTGAATTCAGTTTCTTGCATATAGATGACCAGTATTCTTACCACCCCTTATTGAAGAGGCTTTTCTTATTACACTTCACATTTTTTGCTCATCTATCAAAAATTAACTTATCATATACCTGTGTATTTGTCTTAGAATATTCAAATATATTCCAATCATCTGAGAGTCTATTCAATCTTTATTCCAACAACAAGCCATTTTAATTACTACCACTTTGTAGTACAGTTTGATATTGGGAAAGGTGATGCACTCCCACCATCTATTTCCAAAGGATTGCTTAAACTATTCATGGAGGCTATTATTCCATATTAATTTCAGAAGTGTTTGATCTTTTTATTTGAAAAATGCCATTCAGATTCCTGCCGTGTGCTTTGATACACAGGAGACATTTTAAATGGTTCTGCTCTGCTCCCTGCTCTGCTTCGTCATGCAGCCATGAAACACCCCAGAAAAACATCTCCTGAGGGCATGTCAGTGAGGTAGGCTGTATCTGCTCACAGAGAGTAGAGCCTGATTCCTGCCATGTGCTTTGGCACACAAGAGGCATTTTAAAAGTCCTTTGTTCTGCTCTACTTTGTGGGGCAGCCATGAAACACCCCAGCCAAATAATCTCCTGAGGGCATATTAGTGAGGTAAGCTGCCCATGAAGGGTAGAACCTGATTCTTGCCATGTGCTTTGGCAAACAGGAGACATTTTAAATGGTGTCTATTCTGCTCCCTGTATGACTCTGTGAGTCGACCATAAAACACTCCAGCTAAAACATCCTGTGGGCACATCAGTGAGGTAGGCTATCTCATTTCATAAAGAGGTACCCTGATACCTGCCATGTGCAAATATTTTGAACTATTGCCTCTGCTCTGTTCTGTGAAGCTGCCATGAAACACCTCATCCAGAACAGTTCAAGATGGCACGCAGCAGAAAACATCTCCTGAGGGCATATCATCAGAGATATGCTTTTTCCACGAATGAAGAGCAGAGCCAGTTGACTACTTGTGGGCACACACATCTACTAGCCATCGAACCCCATCACAACATGTAGGGAAAAAACCCTACAAGTGTGACAATGGGGAAACAATGCAGGCTAACACCATGCATAGAGAATGAAGATGGGATTTCTGATGACCCAAAAAGTGCCAGTGACCTTTATAGCTTCTCGACTAAGGAGATTAGAGAAGAAATATGGAAGATCCGCATAGAACTCAAATCATAAATTGAGCTGAAAAACCAAAAATCATAACCAAGAGGCTATGAAAATAAAAATCAGAAAACTTCAAATTGAAATAAAGGGACTGAAAAACTTTGTAGACAAAATGAAAACCTCACTGGAAAGCCTCGCCAAAGAGTAACAGGAGCTGAGGACTGAATCAGTGAGCTGGAAGAGAAGAGGCAGAGCAACTCCTTCCAACAGAAGAGATTGGAAAAGAGCCTTAAAGCAAACAATCAGACAACAGAAAAATCCTCAAAAGTTGGCAACAGACAAAAATAGAACTGTTTGATAAACTCAACAGAAACAACATAATAATCATTGGAGTCCCAGAGACCCAGGAAGAATCAACAGTCAAGGACATCATTACAGAGAAGCACCCAGAACTAAAGACTACATGCAACCAAATCCTGCATGCCAAAGAGTACCAACTAGGGACCCAAAAAAAAGCACCCCAAGACACATGCTAGACATAATGACAATTCCCACTGATAGGGATAGAATACTGAAGCAGCAAGAACAAAAAGGAAAATTATGTACAAAGGAGCATCTGCCACACCATGCATAAGACACATTCATTTAAGGGGAATTCAGCAGACCCACCAGATGTATCTACAGATTTTCCTGGAGTAGAGAGCTGATAATTCCTCAAGAAATAGTTGTCCAGCAGATTCGTTTGTGGACATTAGTTATACCCCCTAAGTGGTTTACTGGCAATATTTCTGAAATTTATGCCATGGTACTGACATTACATTTCTTTCATATTACCTGGCACATCTCTACCTTGTAAAATCACAGGCAGAAATACAGCCTCAAACTCTTTTGCTCAGAGAAATGGGAGCACCAAAGATTACTAAGAAAAGTTTTCCCTCTGGCCAAAAATTTACATCTGAAAAGCAAGTTAACCAGCTAATTTGCAAAACCTACTTTTCTGTTTTCAGTTTCTAAGTAGTAATCAAACAGTTTTCACCTTCACTCCTAACCTACAGAGACTTCCATCCAGGCCCAGCCCCCAAATTGCAGGAAAAAACAGGTCTTTTTTTTTTTTTTTTATCATATTGACTTACGTATCTTTCACAGTAGTATTTTAGGTACATAATGACATTGAATCAGGGGGAATACCAATCACCAAATTTGTCCTCCCCCCAGCCACCTTCCCTTCCTGCAACCCATATCCCCCACCATCACCCCCCCCATCAGGCTGCTAGATAGGTGGTCCTCTCTTTATCTAGCTTACTATTAGTGATCATATATCTGTTTGGTCCTGGTATCCTCCCTTGTTTCCCCCTTTATTTGAGAGGCAGAGCTAGATAATTTGAGTTATGTGCTTTTGTTTGAAGGAAAGAAAAGCAATAGAATGGGGTAGAAAACAATAAATAAAAAATTAAAAATAAATAAAGAAAGAAAGAAAAGAAAAATCAAATAAGCTGAAAATGGGCAGAGTCCCTCTAGAGGCTTTCAACCTCAGTTTGAGAGAATATATAGAAAAGGTAATTGAAACACCACAGCAATACAGAAAGAAATAGCAAGTTAAATACCCAGTGAACACTACAGCAATAAAGACAAGCACCACACAATAGTCTCAGTCCTGAAATCAAACCATGCCGGAGTGCAAAAAGAAAAGAAAGATAAGATAAAATAAAATTGGAGACACCAACTTCAATATCTACACCAAAATAAATAAGTCAAAAATATCAATCAATCAATAAATAAATATATATGTGGATAAAATGATTATTTTGTGCTTTTTTTTCCTTTTCCCCCCTGCATAGGCACAGTAACTATTGGGATATTATAGAGGGAATTCCCTTGGCCTAGGAGATTCAGGGTTTCTCCACCCTGAAGTATACTGTCATGGGATTAACTCTAGACTCCTTGCATGATCTTTTACTATCCCCTCTGTGCTTTTGTAGTGTATGGCCGCTTTTTGCTTCAGCATGTATGGTAAGATCAGACCTCTGTATCTAGAGATCTTGGTGTCTGTACAGCTCAAGGAATGGAGCTTATGATGAAGTCTTTCTTTGTGGTTCTAGCAGTTCTGCTTCTTCAGTGTCATTTTAGTCCATCTTCTGTAGTTGGTGGTCTTGGTCATTATACTGTTCCTAGGATGGAGCCTGGGATAGAGTCTTTCGTTATGTTTCCGGAAGACCTGTTCAGTTGCGATTGTCTCAGTCAGACCTCTGGAATTAGAGATCTTGTTTGTTGAACAGATCATAGACCAAAAGCTGAACTAGAGCTTTTTGTTGTTGTTCTTGTTGTTGTTGTTGGTCCCGTGATGCGTACTGTCCAGTCCTGGTTGTAACAACCAGTCATCTGTAGATAGCTATCTTGGTTTTTGCACAGAACAAAGGATGGCATGTCTTCGATTTTGTCTTATTGTTGGCTGATGAGGAAAGACAACTTACTCTTAGATCAAGTTGTTCCCATTTCCTCATTGTCATACTGGTGCCTGTTGGTGTCAGAGCAGCATTATAGATGACCTGGAGGGGATTTGGTTCCTGGAGCTGTTGTGGAGAACTCTGTCATTTCTGTGACTGGGATCCAGGAGTCAAGGCTAGATGGTCGATGCCTAATTCCCTGGGGTCTAAGTTGGTTCCACGTGACATATGTTATGGGTGGGAAATGCCCCTGTGTTCAGAAAAACAAGTTCTTTATCTTTTTTATAAGATCCTCCTTTCTAATCTAACTACACCCCCCCTTCTATTTACTATGCTAATTACTTCTTTCTAGGAGCTCAGGACCTCTTAGTAAGATTCTTCTCACCTGTACTGGCTAGTTTGATATATATTTTTTAGCAGGGCTTGCTGTTCATATTTCTATTTTCCTATACCTCCTGCCTTTTGTCAATGCAGAAATGCCTTTCATGCCTAAGATTGGTTCTGCCATGTATATACACAACCAATATGGAAGAATAAACTTGTCTCACATCTGCCAGAAGAATAGGGCCCCCATATACAAATACTTGTGTGTGGTTTGATTTTCTTCAATATTATTTCACTCGGCCACTTCGTGTTTTACCCACTTTCTTCTCGTGAAGGATATTTCCCCCACTAGAGTTGCTGAGACACAAGACACCTGCAGCAAGCATCCTTAATATGTACAGAAGACCTGTCACAAGAAACCTTCAAGCCAAAAGGCAGTGGTGAGATATAGTGACAAAATTTAATGAAGTGAGTGCTTCATCTAGAATACTTTACACAGCAAGACTCATGGTCAAGTTTGAAAGAAATATACATAGCTTCATGGATAAACAACAACTCAGAAAGTCTACAAACTCAAAATCAGCCTTAAAAGACAAACTGAAAGATATACTTTAACATAAAACAGACCAGCAAACAAACCAAACTTCTACACAAAGATGACACTAAATCCCATGACAGTTATCTCTCAACATCAATGGACTAAATGCATCAGTTAAGAGATAAATTGTAGCAAATAGAATAAAAAAGCTGAATCCAACATTCTTCTGCCTACAAGAAACACATCCAAATAGTCATAACAAACAAATTCAAAATCAAAGGTTGGGGACTGAAGTGTTAGCACAGTGGTAGGGTGTTGACCTTGCATGTGGCTGACCCAGGACGGGCCTGGGTTCAATCCCAGCATCCCATATGGTCCCTCAAGCCAGGAGCAATTTCTGAGCACATAGCCAGAAGTAACCTTTGAGCATCACCGGGTGTGGCCCAAAAACCAAAAAAAGAAAAACATCAAAGTTTGGAGGACAATCATCCAAGCAAATGACTCCCTTAAAAAAGCTGAAGTGGCAACATTAATATCAAATGACACAAATTTTAGACTTTAGAGAAGTTATAAGGGACAAGGATGGACATTTCATAACAATCAAGAGGTACATACAGCAGGAAAAAAAATCACACTCCTAAACATATATTGGCCCAAAGAGAGACCAACAATATATTTTAAACTATTGTTGACAAATCTAAAAGAAGTCATTAATAAAAACACAATAATAGTGGGAGACCTCAACACCTCCCTTAAAGTCAACCAGGCTACACACCAAGAAGAATATACTAGCTCTGAAAGGAGAAATGGAAAAAGTGGACTAGTAAATATATGTAGGGCACTCTATCCCCAGAAAACTGGATACACATTCTTCTCCAAAGCACATGGGTCATTCTCCAGTATAGACCACATGATGGCCCATAAAACATACCTCCACGAAATTAAGAGGGTAGAAATTGTACAGCCTACCTTCTTATATCACAGAGCACTGATATTAGAAGTGACTTACAAAGGAACACAGGAGAACAACTTTAACACTGGGAAATTAAACATATCACTACTGAACAATCAGAGGGTCAGATGAAATGAGAGAAGAACTCAGAAGACTCCTAGTAACAAATGCAAATGAAGATTCAAATTATCAGAATTTGTGGGACACAGCAAAAACAGTTCTAAGTGCATTCAATCGGGACTCTTGGGTAGACTAACTCAAGAGGTTCATGAAATCATTAAGAACCAGTTTCTTTCCACCTCTCTGTGCTTTCATTCTTTGTATTGTCTTCAGAGTGGTATCAAAATTGCATCAAGAGGGTCAGGTAGCAGGTACCACTATCAGATACAGAAATGACTAAAGGAATATATGATTATTTTCCATTCTCTCCCCTCAGAAGAAGGGAATCCCAGAACCTCCACAGACTTTTCCGCATGCCTCAGTGGCTAGGATGTAGTCACATGCTACTCCCTAAACCTGTTTCTTCCAAAGGCAATGTACTTTACAGTGATTGGCTAAACATAAGAGGGTAGGAGACCTGACTGTGTAGAAACCAACCACAATGACTTAGTTCTCCAAAACTAAAAATGTTTTTCACATTCTCTAGTGTGCTGGAAGTTCATTTGTACTAGAGCTTTTCAACAACAACAAAGTGGCATTAACCTATGCAAAAAAATCCAAGTCTGAAATGGAGAGGTAGTATGTAAAGCACTTGCCTTACATACTGCTAACCCTGGCTCTAGCCCTGGCATAGTCCACTGCAAAAGCCCCAGGCTGCCAGGGCTGCACATTGCCTAGGCCCAAAACTGCCAGGTCCCTGTGCTATAAGTCGTGCAGGGGTCCATGTGGCCCAGCTGCCAGAGGACCTTGTGCACACCTAGGGGTGACAAAATGTAGCAACTGCCTGCCCAGGACTGATGGGGGAGGAGATTGGAAGCCAAATATATTTTTATTCCTCCTGAAGTATTATGTTTGTTGCTACCTGAGGGTAGGGGTCCTGAGAGAGGGAGATAGAGAAATTCACTGGTCAAATGTGGCTGGATACAAGAAAGACAAAGCAAGCAGCATCTTGAAGCTGCTTTATCTCTGCCCTCCCCCACCAAGAGCCAGCAAGCACTGCTCTGGTCACTATACTGCCCCTTAAAAGTCCAAGTTATTCCTTTTATACAAGGCATAACAAGGGGGTGTCCAAGGGTATTCCAGTGGGGCAAGTCCAGGTACAACTGTCATTACAGTGGGGGGGGCGGGTACCCAAGGGATATATCCAAGTTCAACTGCTATACATCAAAAGTCTAATACAATGCCAGAGGTCACTGCAGAGCATAGAATGAGGGATCTGAATACTACAGAATGTGCCCCTCCCCGCAAAAGTCACCAAAATAAATAAAAGAATCACAAGTCTGAGATTGGAATCCTCAGAGACTATCCCACATCTGGTATTGTTGAACTTGCCATGTGCTTAAACTAGATACCTGGTTCTTTGGTCCCCTTTATTCACTCACTCCTGCACTCAGAAATATTTATAGAATGCTAACTCAGTCGTGGAAATCACAGTGTAGAATACAAATAGGCACTTGGACGATGCCTCAACAGATGTTTTCTCTAAACTGCATAGACATTGAAAGCCCAAAGGAGAATGTGATGATCAAAATTGTCTATTTTTTCACCTGCAACTTATTTAATGTCCTTTACAAAGAACCCTTGATACAAAACTCATTCATAAAGAATTATAGCATACTAGATCCTTTCTTCCTAAAAAACTTTTTATAACTGATAAAAATAGAACAAGTGTGTTCTGAAAAAGATAAATCCCAATGGTCTGACTGTTTATGACATTATAGTTCCCTTGGTATAAGAGAGAGTAAGTGAAGATAAAGATGTGGGCTGTTGAGAGAACAGAAGATAGCCGTGAAGCATAAAACTGTGCACTCTGGATCCCCAGACACTTTGACACTCTCTTCTTCAAATAAGATGCTTCAAAGAAAGGTTTTAACTTTCAAAACCAAACTTCTAAAATATTGTAGACCATTCTCATGTCAGTATTGATTAATTTTATCACTTGAAGGGTTGAGAGAGCTGGGGGTATTTATCTGGAACAAGAGACTTACAGATCCTATTTCCTTAAGTATGATTCCAATCATTGTCAAAGGAAACAGGGAGATTTTTGAATGTTTCTTTGGGGACCAATAACTTAAACCTATCATAAGAAGGAAATTTTAGGATCATGAAGGATAGAATATTTTCAACCATGACATTATCAACAGTGGCATGTAAACATTTTATTATTAAATGTTCTGAGTTCTCCATTTACTAAGAGTGGAGCTAGAGCAGACACTGTCTAGCCAACCAGCTATGTGTGGAAAGTCTGTTCAGCTAATCTGAAATTGAACAAGAATGGCTAGCAGGGAGGGTCATCTCTAAGAGTACCATTACCAAAGTCATACTCTTCAAATGAAGATTATTCATTTGAAATAGAAGGTAAGGAACTTATACATTCATCAGATATGTATATGTCAGAAACAATTATAGACTAACAGGAACTTCAGTAAAGAAAAAGACTGTCAGGCTCTCTCAAGAAATTTTTATTCTAGGATTGACAGATAAGATTTCATATGAGATAAATATTCTGAGGAACACAGAACAGATGATGGTTAAGAGACCTCAGGGCAGGTTAACATTGGGAGCAATTAGGTTTAGAAGGAATGTCTCTTAGAGGAGTTTGAGCTAAGCAGTGAAAAGTAATTTCCTCTGTTATGACTGGAGAAGAGTGGTTGAAAAAGACCAAAGAGCAGGCCGGAAGAACAAGTAACTTATTTGAGAAGCCAACAGAGGACTTAGTCAGAGACCATGAAGACTGAAGTAAGTGTAAATAAAGGCCACATCATAAGAACTTTCATAGCAGCTCAGTCATTATTTTGAAACTGTCCAGTGAGAAGCCACTGATACATTAAATACAATGTTTCTGATTCACATTTCTAAAAGGTGACAATAGGTGTTCTTTGGAAGATAAATTGTCAGGGCAAAGGATGTAAGCAAAAAGAGAAATCACTGAGAACACAAAAGCCACAGAAGCCAAGGGAGAAAGTGTTTCAAGGAGGAAAGATGAAACAGCAGTGTTAGTATATGAAAATCATTGTTTCTTCACATAAGAGAAAGTCAATGATGGCCTTGATGAGTGAATATTTATGGTTTTTGGATTAGCAAACCTACTTGGAGTGAATTTAGGAGGGAAATGGGAAGAGAAAGAACAAGAACACGGGAGTACACACTATTCCTTAAACAATGTTACCGTGAAGGGTATAAAGAAATCGGACAGGATCTGAAGGAGGATATGAAGTCTCAGGTACAGGTTACCATAGCAACTTCCCTGATTGAGGCTGGAAAGGACCCCCTTGTGCTGGACAAAGAAGGTGATAACAAAGAGATATTCAAAAGTGCACTATTCTGTTATTCTGCATTTTTATTAGAATTCAATTTTCATTATCTTTGTGAGCTAATTGGTTTGTTGGGATTTCCTGTACTGAGCTGATCTAAAGTTATTAACATTGGCACATTTGCTAAAAAGTAATAATATCATTTCATTCAACCTATTATGACTTTCCTTCCCTCCCTCCTTCCCTCCTTCCTTCCTATCCTCCCTCACTTCTTTCTTCTCCCCCTCTCTCCCTCCTTCTTTTCTTCATTCCTTCCTTCCTCCCTTTCTCCCTCCCTTCCTTCCTTCCTTTCTTCCTTCCTTTCTTTTTGGTTCTGGGGATAAAAGTCAGGGCCTCAAATTTATAAAACACATACTCTACCACTGACATAACCCCCATCTCCCCAAATTAGGGTTTCTCCCTTAACTGAGTGACTTAAATTTCCCTCATAGGTCTTTATAATTTATATGTATATTGGTGGGTGGGTAGGTGGCATATAAGGCAGTGTTCAGGGCTTACTCCTGGTTCTGTGTTCAGGAATTATACCTGGAAGTGCTTGAGAGATGTTATGGGGTGCTTGGGACTGAATCCA
>PVKC010009311.1:0-27011 GCA_004027635.1 Crocidura indochinensis
TTTTGATAACATTTAAAGGAAGATAAAAGAAAGAGTTATTAGGCATTAGTAGGAAATTTATTTGTACTATAAGTGTCTAGTCAGCTTATCCTACTGGAAACTGAAATAAGGATGTTCTATCAGATGCTAACCAGTAAAGTCAGTGAAAGTTGGGTTGAGTGTGTTTAAAGCCACATAAACTGATTCCTATTTGAGAACTATTTCTTGGAAGAGATATGAACTCTGATGCAGAATGTTTTATTCAATCTAAACTAGGCCTGATGACAATTCTGAGAATGAATCTTGATCATTAAGGGAGATCTGAATAGTATAGAAGGAAATTTCACACTATCTCTGGAATTCTACATCAAATGCATATTCATCCTAAGCTGGAAAGATTATATTGTGGCTCTAAATCTTCACAAAATTTTCCTAAAAGACATCCGATCTTTTAATACATTTATAGATAACAATTTTGTTTAAAGTTCATTAGATGCATGATTTGAAGTTTGACTTATGCTTGAGCTTCTTTCATTATGTAATTAATATTCTTAACAAAATATCTTATTCATTTAAAATATAGGTTTTAAAAAAATTTCCTCATGAAACCTTTACCCAGACTCAAGAAGTTCATCAATACTTATAATATCTTGAAATTGTCGGTCACTATAATAATTACTATTATATTGACATGTTAAAGAAGTTGTTGATAGAATTCCCACTGCATACTGGTTGCTAAGTAGTGATTGAGTGAGTAAAAAGATGAATTAATTCACAAAGAGGATAATCTCCCATTAAGATAACTGGAACCACTTTGGTAGACTGAAAAATAATAATCATTCCTGATATAGTTGTTGAGTTTTCTTTCCTTCTAAAGTCAGAGCAACATTATCATTTATAAGTACCATTTTGGTAGTGAAATTAATTGAGCAAAATATTCAGGAATTATTATTATGACTGAATCTAAGCATTTGGTCAACTGGACAACAGCATGAAAGTTTTGAAAGTCTTAGTTGAAGAAAAGGAAATAAAATTATATGCATGATACTCCTTAAGTAACAATATTTCAAGTCACAGTGTCTAAAAGAAAAAAAACATAAGATAGAAAGTGTTAGAGAATTGAAATGTCTGCCACAGAGGCAGGCAGGGGAGAGGGCAGAGGAGGGAAGGGAAAAGATACTGGAAACATTTATGGTGGAAAATGTGCACTGGTTTAAAGTGTTGAATATTGTGTGACTGAAACTCAATCATGAACAACATTCATAACTGTATATCTCACAGTGATTATTTAAAAAATTATCTAATCCTTCCAGCTAGCTCAGTCAGTAGAGCATGAGACTCTTAAAATGTATCTAAAAATGAAAATATATAGTTCTTTGATTGGAATGAAGGAATAAATAATATAATTTAAGAACTCTGTGATGTTTACATCACAAGGTAAATTGGACTTACCCTTCTACCAATTATCAGAGGTTTATATTTGACTTATCTCTTTATATCTTCATATCTAAAGTAGCTTTTGGTAAGTTTGGAAAACCAAATCAAAAGAAGTAATGACCCTGATGACTCTTTCTTTTATTAATTCCTTTGGCCAGGTAGTATTGTAGAATCACAAGTACTCTGTAATCTAAGCCTTTTCTATCATTATCAGGATTGACTCATATGTTGTGTTCATAAACACTTACACAAATAAGTGTTTTTGTTATATACATGTGATCATAGAAATGCATTTATTTAATAAGACAATTAACTATTTGTCAAAATTTAATTTATGCATAGTGTTTCAATATTTTATTTCATTTATTTTTTTAATATTTTACACAAACCCTATGATAGGCTCAAAATTTCATGTAACATTTGCTAGATTGTACAAGAAACAAGTTAGAATCAAGATAAAAATTCAGGGGCCAGAGAGATAGCAAAGTGATAGGGCATTTGCTTTGCAAGCAGCTGACCCAGGACAGATAGTAGTTCTAAACATGACATCATGTATGATCCCCCGGGCCTGCCAGTAGCAGTTTCTGAGCACAGAGTCAGGAGTAACCCTTGATCCCTGCTGAGTGTGACCCATAACATCCCAAAAAATTTCAAAGAAGTTTCTGTGACTCAAAAAAAATGATGACCAGGTTGCACACACAGCTCACAGAAAGGAAGAAATTATTTACTCAACACTCATGTGATAAGGATTTAAAAAATCAAACATATATAAGGTACTGGTAGAGCTTTACAAGAAATAAACTTCCAACCCCATCAAAAATGGGGATAAGAGGGATTGGAGAGATACGACAGCAAGTAAGGTGCTTTCCTTGACACAGCTGACCCAGGCTCAATCCTCAGCATCCCATATGGTTCCCCAGAGATCACCAGGAGTGCAGAGCCAGGAATAGCTCCTTAGTTTAAATGGGTGTGCTCCATTTCACCCCCAATAAAGAAGAGGAGATATTAACAAAATCTTATTTAAAGAAGAAATACAAATTGTCAGAAGAAAGATGAAAAAAAGTGTTCTGCAGAAGCCAGAGCAATAGTACAGTGGTTAAAGCATTTACCTTGCATACAGTATATCTGGATTAGATCTTCAGCATTCCATATGGTCCCCTGAGCCTGCCAGAGGTAATTTCTGACTGTAAAGCCAGGAGTAGTCTCTGAGCACTGCTAGGTGTGGCCCAAATAACAAATTACAAAGAATAAATAAAAATAGATTACAAATAAAAAAATTACAAAGCAAACAAAAATGCTCTTCATTACTAATTCACAACATTATATGAAAATCAGAACAATGAGATATAATCTCACACTACAGAAATGTGAAAAGAAAAAGAATAACCAGTACTGGCATGGATGTGGAGAGAAGTTTATTCTCATTCACTACTGGTGGGAATGTTAATGAGTCCAACCTTTCTGAAAACAATATGGACATTCCTTTAAAAACTAGTAATTGCGCTTCTATTTAACCCAACAACTTCACTTCTCGGGCCCCAAAACAATATGGTAAAAGATATTTGCACCAATTTGTAACTTCAGCACTATATACAATAGCCCAAATATGGGAAAAAAACCCCTAGTGCCCAAGAATAAATGACTGTATAAAGAAACTGTAAACACAATAGAATTTTACTCACTCAGAAGACAAGATAAAGTTATAAATTTTCTGTTATATGGAAGTACCTGAAGAGTATCATGCTGAGTAAAGTTAGACAGAGGAAAGAGGATCAGCACAGAATGGTTTCTCTCATATATAGGATATAAGGAAACAAAATGGGAATAAGTAATACCCAAAGATAATAGAAGCAAAGTACTTGAGAACTGATATTTAGCAGGTTCTATGCTGCCTGAGAGAGTTGGGGAATAGGGCAGAAAGGGGCCAACATCTATGGCCTAGGGACACATTCAGCAGGGAAGAAGAGGTGGATTGAAAGATGCTAATGTTTTATGAATGAAACCCTATCAGTAACAGTACTGTAAACTTAAGTACAAAAACTTAAAACAAAACAAAAAAAAACACCCTTCTCAGAGGCAGTGTGGAAGATGAGAGTAGATGGTAGACAAAAATGAGTTGGTGCATTGGTCTAGGTAAGTAAACACAAGTTAATGGGTTGGTGTTGAAATATTGTATGATTGAAACTCAACTATGAATAAACTTTGTAATTTCACTGTATCTAAATCAAGTCATCATCATTATTTTAAATACTTAAACTCTATATTTCAAAATTTGTACATTTAACGACTTTTTAAGATTGCAAAATATTGAGATTATACCTAGTGTAATTGTTTAAGGAATTCATGTAATGTTTAAGCTATGTTGTAAAGTCACTTTTTTCCCTCTCACAATTACACCAGTCTATGCTCAGGGCAATGTTAAGAGGACCACATCCCATGCTGAAGACTGAACTGGGATTGCCATTTGAAAGGAAAGTGCTTTACCTTCTATGCCATCTCTTTGGACCCTAACATGACTCTTAGTAATAAGAGGTTTAAAATGTGTAAAATGACAGAAAGTTCAATGTAAATATTATGAGTGATATAGATAAAAAAGAATTGAATCTAAGTTAAGTAACATTGTGAATTAAAAAAATAGGTGGTGTTTGAGATATTTTTGTCAAGTGTTTGTGCTACTGATAAGTGGTTTAGGGGAGAAAGCAAGAAGAAAATATTGTCACTAAACTGTAGTAATAAATCTGTATTTTGGAATTTTACTTTCTTTGGATGTGAAAGAGTAATCTCTTGCTGACCTGCTTACAGAGTTATATATTTCACTTAGCTGTTACAATAAATTAAATTAATGATTAAATTCTTTCTGAAAGTTAAAAGATGAAATATAAATTATTCAAAATATTCTTAGATATGAACCTTCTAGGTAAAAACTATAACAGGAAAGTTTATTATATTATCTTAGCATGTGTTTTTCTTTATCTGTTAATAACAAAATATTTTTGTATCTAAATCACAAAACTTTGATAATCACAATTCCTATAGCAATTCACTAAATGATAATTATACCTATTAGATCATATCAATATGAAACATACATAAATACAACTTCCAGAACAAATGAAAGGTGTTACCTCGGAGCAAAGTAACTTTTATGATCAATTGTACATCATTAGCATAATGTTTATTTTATGCACTTTTCTCACCTGAATTGCAGTTTTCATATATTAACCTATTGATCTTTACTGCACTTCCATTCCCTATAAGAATTTCAGGTAAACATATTTTCAAATAAAAAATAAAGGTATTTTGGAGGTGAAGGACAAAACAATAATTTCTAAATATCTGATGATCAGATATGATTCTATAAAATTCAAAATCCAAAATTGTCCAACTGCATAAATTCTAACTGATTATATTTTATTTTATCTAGAAAAACGGCATTAGTAAGCTGTTATAAATGCAAGTGTAAAATGAGCACAACATTATAACATTGTACATGTGACTTACATCTATTCTATAAATTATCAAATATCATTATAAAAATGTATTTGATTAAGCTTAGAGTGATGGTAAAGAGCAGTGGTTCTCAAATAGTGGAGCACACCACCACTGGCTCCGTAAAGGGGGTCGCGTTTGACCTCGGTAAACACTGTCATAACAAGCTAAGTCCCGTGTTTATGTCTCTGTATGTCTCTGGAACTGAGAATTGCTGTGTCCTGCTTCAAACCCACTTCGAAAAGCTATGCATTGTAAAACATGCTCATTATCCAGATATCACCTCTGATTAAAAACTCAGCTCAAATTATTTTATGTATTTTTGTTTTGCAGGTTAAAGTTTTTTTTTAAATAAAGATACAATTTACAGTCACGTGGGGGCGAAAAATGTTTTCTTCTTCCTAGGGGGGCATGACAGAAAATAATTGAGAAGCACTGCTATAGAGAGTAGTATGCTTGCCTTGTACACACCAAGTTCAATCCCTAGTACACACATTTTCCCCTGAGCACAGGGCCAAGATTAAATACCATGAGCGCCTCAGGGCATACCACAAAATAAAATTAAGCAAGTATTGTATTTCACAAAAATATTCTACCATTTATTTTATATTTTCATATTGAAGTTTTAGTAGCAATTTGCTAGACAACATTCTTTTTTACCCAGAAATGTGTCATTTCATTCTTCTGCTAAATTTTTATGCAAGATAGTGATCTGATTTCATTTGTGAGAGAAAATCAGCACTTTGAAAGACCAAAATAATAAAATAATTATTAAAAATAATTAAAGAATGCCTTTACAGAAATCTAAGAAATTCATTACTTTTCAAAGCTATGTTTTTATTCATTTGTGTGGATTTCCTGATAGAAAGCTTAATTTGATCCATTATTTCTCTAATTTATTTTGCTAAAGTAAACTTGACACAAGAATGAAGACTGGGATCAGCATTTGAGTTATGTTTAATGAAAGCTTAGACCATAAAAGCACTTCAATTATTCATATTTTCTGATTTACACTGAAAATGGGTGCACATGTGTGTGTTACTTTGATAGGGCTCAAATTAGCAGTGAGCTTTCGAAAATTGGTCCTTGGTAACTCAACAAATGTCTTTTTGCCAACTTATCTTAAGCAAGACAGAAACTTTTAAATCAAATTTTTGTTTCTCTTGCTTCTTTATTAATGAACTGAATAAAGTAATTTGTGTGGAAACTCAAATGCTTATCAAAATCTGGAAGTAATAAGTGCAACAATAAAGTCATTTGTTAGAAGCTTCATATACGATTATTTTATTATGACCGGAGTGATACATTTGTCTTTTCACAGGAAGTTACATGGGTTTTAAAATGGGAATCCAAACTTGCATGTCTGTGCAAGGCAAAGAGCCAAAGCTCATGTCCAGATGAAATCATTATTATTTGTTTGTGCAAAGGAATTTTAGAATCAGTCCCAAAGTTTCCTTTGCTCTTAGTACACAGAAAAAACTCTCAGTAACAGGTCTGACAAATCCACATTCAGTTCCATATGTTCATTTATCCTCCCTCTGTCTTTGAAAGTAAAATACTGTGAAGGAGGCATTTGAGATTTTAGTGACAAATTACTTTTCTCAATGGAATCAAAGGCTGGGGCCATCTGAATGAAATAGATGAGCCACAGCTGGCTTTCATAATAATCAATTGTTATTGCAGCAGGACTGTGGCACTTCTAGATTGATTGTGAAGACCTGCAGTGACAAACAATACTGACCAATTCAGTCACATTGACAACTTGTTATTTTTCATATTTAGATACAGTCTCCACCTCATATCCTCGAGGAAAGGTAATAAAAATCGCCCACTACTTTGATCAATACTGGAATTATAAAATTTGGAAAGTCTACAAACTGGGTTTGGAATTTAAACTATCTAAATAATATGCCAATACCAAGAATACAAAATATATTTTACCAATAGAATAGTAAAAAAGTAAACTAGAGATTGCTATCATTACTTATGTACTATTTATGTAGCTCTGAATCCCAAATCCAACAACCATACTAACTATTGCCATAGGAAAAATGAGCCTCTTGATTTCTGATTATTTCTCCGTACCTCAGGTAAATCTAATTCAACCAATGAAAAAACTTCTGAAAAGGCCTAACATGGAAGTAACTTAGGAATTGAGATCTAAGTTCAGAAGCATTGATGTAAATTAGCAATAAAGGTCTAAGTTTCAGAATTCCTTAGAATTTTTAGAAGCAAGGATGTGACATTTTAATTAAGGTTTACGTCTAACAATTCTCATTTGGGTAATTTTGAATTAGACATCTAGATCACTAAATTATGTATTTCTGAAGAATTAATTCTAAAAGTTATATAATCTCTGTAACTGCATAAGTTATTATAAGTTATACGCTATTGAAAAAGAAAACTATTGTCGGCTAACAAACCAACTGCTGAATGTTCAACAATTCTAAATTATTTTGGGGGAGACCACACCCAGTAATGCTCAGGGGTTACTCCTGGCTATGCACTCAGAAATCACTCCTGGCTTGGGTGACCAGATGGAAAGCCGGGGAATCGAACCATGTCCATCCTAGGCTAGTGCAGGCAAGGCAAATACCCTACCGCTGAGCCACTGCTTGGCCTCAGCTACTTTAAATTTTATATCATTCCTGTTTATGCCATTCCTGTTTCTATATGTTTTGTTTGTTTGTTTGGTTGGTTGGTGTCACACCAGCGGTGCTCAGGGGATACCCTGGCTTTGCGCTCAGAAATCGCTCCTGGCAGGCACGGGGGACCATATGGGATGCCGGGATTCAAACCACCGCCCGTCCTGGATTAGCTGCTTGCAAGGCAAACGCTCTATTGCTGTTCTATCTCTCTGGCCCTTTATATGTTATTTTAATCTTTTTGTGATTAACTTAAAATCTAAAATACGATAAATTAATTAAATTTCTCTCATTATATTAGTAAAAAGGCAGAACTGACACTCATTTCTGTTGGACTCCTCTGAACTCAATTGTGTTGTACTTGATAGAGTCCCATATTTATAAGAGAACCAGGGAATGAAGTACAAATGACCTTGTTATATATCTCTTTGAAGGAGTAACTTTTTCTCCTTCCAGCTTCTAAGTGCCAGCTCCTATTGCCCTAAGTGTTTATGCAACTCCGAAACCCCACTATGACTCTAGATGGCATAAGATAACAATACTTCCTTTAGAGCTACTGTGTTCTCAACTGCAAAGGTATTATTCATCCTCATTTTATCAGATATTTACTCATTTCATTGTTTGATAATTCTGTTTTGAGTGACGACATATCCTGGTATAGGATATGTAAGTACGTAGGGATTGTAAGCGTAAAGTTTTAATTTTTCAGCATATTTTGGCCTTAGCATTTATGAGAACACCAGGACCTATTAATACATATTTTATTTATTAAAGGGATTGGAATGATAAGACAACAGTCAAGGTGGTTGCCTCATATGCAGCTGACTATATTGGTTATCCAGTAGAAAGTGGTCACCTGAGCCTTACTAGGAATAATTCCTAAGTGCAGGGTCAGGAGTAGCCCTAAGCACCTCTAGGTATATTCTTAAAATAAAAATAATTACAATATAATATCTATGTGATATTCAATTTATATGTGTACTTCTCTTTAATTTTCAGATTTCAGGGTTTTAAATCTATCCAAATAACCAGGTTACTTATTGATTTATGCCCATTATAATGTTTCAGTCTCGTAAACAAACCCTTAAATTGCAAATGACATGCTATAGCTACTAGATTCAATGTTATTTCAAGGTTATAGCTTTGGAGAACTTGCACACACAAGTCTTACAACACACAAAAATCTACTTTTTAATGAGATGCTAATATATTGCCAATTAAATAGCTACGCATGATACTTTTCTTATATTTTTGTCTAAAATCCAATGGTTAAAATTAAGATATGCTAAAAACATCTATTTAGGACATGTTAAAATTTTGCAAAACTGGGGCCCGGGAGATAGCATGGAGGTAAGGCGTTTGCCTTTCATGCAAAAGGTCATCGGTTCAAATCCCGGTGCCCCGTATGGTCCCCCGTGCCTGCCAGGAGCAATTTCTGAGCATGGAGCCAGGAGTAACCCCTGAGCACTGCCGGGTGTGACCCAAGAACAAAAAAAAATTTGCAAAACTAATTTCACAATTGTTCTATGAAATCAGATATATTAAATCAGGCCAATGACAGAAAAAAGCTTAAGGGCCAGAGAGACAGTAAAACATGGTAAGGTGCCTGCCTTTCATATAATTCTACCCCATATTGTCTCTCAAGTCCTCTAAGAGTGCCACTAAGTAAGCTCTGAACACAGCTCGTGTTTTCTACCATCACCCAAAAGTAAAAGATTTATTTGAAGGTAGTGATCAAAAGAATATCATGTCATACCCAACTAAAACTTATGACATTTGTGCTCCTGAAGTTTGAAAACAAACATGAAGAAAATCTAAAAGCAAGAAGTAGGTCCTCAAGAAAAGGCAGTGAGTTGCAGAGGGATTAGCTGTTCTTTCGCCAAAAAAAAAAAAAAAAAAAAAAAAGGTTGGAAAGGGAACAGTGAAAAGAAAAGTGAATGAAATTCCCTCTGAACTAAGTAGACCTACAGTGGATATCTTTTCTTGACTCATTTTGTGAAGGTGTTAAGGGAACTGAAGATGGCTTTAGTTCTTCAGTCAGAATTAAGGAATACTGTAACTGGGGGGGATCCTTATACAAAGATGCTTAAAGAATTTAAAATAATTCCTGTTATAAAAGAAGAGTAAATATTTGGGTATCTGCCATTCTCAGAAATCATCTTCACATATTCTAATATTACACTTTACATCATTCTGAGTTGAAGAAAAACAAGAAACGCAAGAAAGAGTAAGATAGGAAAAGCAAACCGGTCAGGACATTCTCGCTGCATTTGTGCCAACTGATTTGGACTGGATTATACGTTTTAAATTGGAGCAAATATGTAACTTTGATGATAAACTGAAAAAAGATTTTACATCTGTAACAAAATTATCTGTTATTTCAAGAGAGTGATCTTTAATAATGATATTCACATTGATATTGGAGCAGAGGAAAGCAATTCAACAGACTAGAGGAATGAGAAATTGAGAAAAATAATAAAATTATGTGCTACTGAAAATCCTACAAAAATCTAATTCTTTCAGTGTTCACATGCAGTAGATGTCTAATTATGATTAAATCAAGGTAAAATGGCTTGAAAATTAAATTATAATATAGAATAATTTACTTCAAATGTTTTTATAAATATGAAAATATGTGCTTGTGATAAATCTTATGAAGTTGAGAAAGAATAAGGGGACTATAGAGTAGAGAGACAAAATTCTGTTGTGCTATCAGGGATAGTGCTTATACTAACATGCCATTTGAGTAGACTTGCCAAATTGATAAAAAAAAATGTGTTCAATATAGAGAAGGTTCATTACACAGAATATACAGTGCACAGAGGGTCGACCTGAGACGTGGGCAAACAGGTTGTGTCCATTGTTATGGTAAGGGGCCTAGAATGGTTGGAAACATAAGAGTGCTGAAAGCTGTAGTTAAGGAAGCATCAGATCAAGTAGGATTTTACAGGCAATAGAAAGGTTTTGCTTTCTACTCCCAAACAGGGGAGAGAGGGAGCTGCTATTAAAGAGTACAAAGGCCTCTGCTCTCACATTTTGTTTTCTAAACTAATGTGTATGTGTTCTTATGGGACAGAGCATGCACTGTCTAATTGGTTCACTATGCTTGCTATTGTCTAACACTAAGATTGCTTCACTTAATCACTTTGCCACCTTGGCCCTTGATAGCACTTGAATTTTTGACCCTTATTCCAGGCTCTCACAATTTCCATTTTTTACTAACACAATAAGAAAACACTCTCAAAATATGAGCTCAAGATGCCACCCCTCATGTTTCTTTTTTTTTTCTTTTGATGCACCAGGTCTCCTCAGATGTCATGTTCATATTCTGAGTTGTAAAACAGTTCTACAGCTGTGTAGTCTGGGACTTGTGCCACTGAGAATGCTTCAGGCCTCAGAAACTAGATACTCTAGAGGTCTTGAGCTTGGAAATCAAACTAAGTTAGTTTTGAATATTTTTTTAAATTTCTCTGGAAGCAAAATGAGTCAGAACTGGAACTTGTGCTTACACAAGGTCATAGCTAAGGAGGTAAGTCATAGTACATCATATAATGCACTCCTTGGTTCCAAAATGCATTGATATGGAAAGGAAATAATTTAAAATTTTAAACAGACTTCAAGAGGAAAACAATTTCCAAGGTATTTTGTAATTACGTTCAAATGAAAAGAATTTTTACACATTTGTTCCCATAATGATATGAGTCAACTTAGTGAGGAAAGAAGTCCTTACATTTAATTTACTTACAGTCTCATCTTCTGTTGACTGCCTCTTAGAGAACTTGTTTTTTATTTTAAACAATTACTACAAAGTACAGATCCTATAAAAGACTCCCTCTCATGCAACATAGAAGATGAAATATAATTTTCCTCCATTTTGCTTATCCTTTTATAAAAATGCTCAGCACTGGTTCAATAATACTTCAGAATTGAGCTCATAGCGTCTGTAAAATTCCCCAAGCAAATTTAATTCTTATTTTCTGTGTTTAATATGCATTACCAGTTAGATTTATTAAGCATGTACTATGTGTCAAGCACTCTGTGTCCTGAATATTAGGCTGTGGGTATAACAAGATTAATAAGTGCTATTCTACCTGTGATGAATGTGTATTCTGGTAAAGTAGACAGAACTATAAATAGATAAATGACAATGTAGTCTATTAAGTATTATTACAGAGGTAAAAATAAAACATGAATACACAGAGGACATGCAACTGCTGAGGGAAGATCACAAGCAGAAATGAATGCCTCACCTTTTACTTGTCATTTCCTATTTTAACTCATCCTGGAACAGGAAAAACATTTCATGTATTGCAAATTCTATAAGATTGTATAGGTAAGAAAGGACCATTTCAACCCCACCATAAGGTCTGCAAACAGTTGCAATAGGTATTCAATAAGGGCTTCTAAGCAGAAAGTCTTGATTGTAATGACATTTCCTCATGTAACTTCCTTGACCAGGCCTTTCCTCTGAGTATCTGATTCATAGAGCAAACAATTCACACGGACATTTTCACTTATCATGCTCTCATGAAAACATGATAGTTATCATGGCTCTCACTGAAGTTCAGACACAGATTCTTCATTTTCTTCCCATAAAGTTCTCCTAATTTAAGCCATCTCTAACAGGATAACCTGAATATCCTGTCTTAAGCCAGAAATGGAAAATCCTTCTGGAGATTTCCTCATCCTCTATTACCAAATTCTTTTCCTTTTTTCTACCTCAGCTTGTAGTTTGGATTTGTTCCATTTTTTTCTATAGTTCCTTATTCCCTCACTAATGCTAGCTGCCTAGAGAATGTGTCTTTTCTATGTTGATAAAAATTTGTTTTCTCACTTCTGCTCATACCTTGCTCTAAGCTCTCCTCTATAAAAGCCAAGGATGATCTCAAACTGAACACTAGGTAAGTTTTCCCCCATTTCGCCAACATCTTCATATTTTAACATGTGGATGATACCATAAAGATCCTTATCATAAAGTTTCTCTTCAGTTAAACTTAATGTCATACCTTTCCTCACTCAAAATCCCAGTCCTGGCACATTTTGTTCTTGAATATACTAAACATTTTTTCACATCATGTATATGATATATCTTTCTTATTGTTTTGCTTCTTCAATCTAATATTTTGACCATTATTTGCAATGCCTTTTCATCTTCTGCTCAATAAATACAATGCCAAATTTTCATAAATATAGTAACAGGGTGCAGAATATGGTTCAGTGCATTATGACAATTACATGGTAAATGCTAAGTCAAATGCCGCCTCATATGTTTAAAGTGATCAAGACAGTCCCATTAATAGTAAAAGTAGCTTAGAAAGTAGCAAGAAAGGGGCAAGATATCCTTATATTAATTTCCAGTGCTTTTCATATGTCAGTGCAATCTAAAACAGCCTACAATCATGTCCCTAGTGAAAAAAATGATATATATGAAATATATGTATACACATATACATATATGCACAATTTAATAATAACAGATATGTTAAATCTATCTAACAGATAGATCTAGGAGAGATAGGTAGATAGATTATAGGCAAATCTGCTTAAATATTGCAATCCCCATTAGGCCATTATATTGCAAGTTGTAGATATCAGTCTTTCCCTTTGCATGCCTAAGATCTAATTGCTCAATAAGTTAAGTTGATATAATTTTATTTTTGTTTTTAACCACTTTTCTTTGAATTTTGTGAATTATTTGCATGTGTTTTCAAGTATTTTATGTATATATAAATATATATAACAGTTCCCTCTACTGGATATTTTCTACTAGATATTAAAAGAGAGCTCTAGTTCATAGAACTCGAATGAAAAATAATTGGGTAAAGAGTAGTAAGAAGTGGATGGAAATTATCAGATACAGGGACATGGTCCTTGCACACTTTGGCATTATAGAGCTGTGGTATATCTATTAATCTGTGGTATATCTATTAACTAATAAGACTGAAAGCATTAAATTCATTACAGAGCCATGAGTAACCCTGAACATTGTCCAGTTTGGCCCCAAAGCAAAACAAAATGTAACAATCATAGCATGGTATTCAAATTAGAACAAAAAAACGAATTTTAAAATGTGCCTGTCAAGAAGGCAAGATAAATGTTGGGGGGACATTAGTGAAGAGAAGTTGACATGGATGGCAGTATATTATATGCTTAAATTCAACTATAAATAGCTTCGTAAATCACATTGATTTAAAAAAAATCAATGTGTTCACTATCATCTCACCAAGCTTATTTCATTACAAAGTCATAAACCATATGGCAGGATAAGGATATTTTCAAAAGCTACTCTGCTTTTGGCTCTCCTTGAATAGTGAATTTCTTATATTGCTATATAAGACTAATACTTTTATGTCATAATAACTTCTAGCTACTTGAGTTTAAATATGTGTGCTTCTATTATCTGTTATCAAAATAAAACAAATGACTATGTCTGCAAGTGTATTGTTTTTATCTAAACCAAAATAAAAAATATTTCACTCAAACCATGTTTCAATATGTGAAATATAGGTAACTTTATACTGAAAATACACATAAACATTTTTCTTATGTTATTTCACTCTTAACTTCTGCCAAAACATAAAAAGACTGTTCTTGCAATCCTTGCAGAATTTTCAAGTCGTAGTCAAAGAAAAAAAGCCCACGAATCTTTTTAGAAATCTCATTTGGGCGCTATTCCCAGCCTAATTTTGCAGACCAAGATGTTTGGGCAGTCCTGGTATGCTAGGGATAAGCAACTGAGGATTTTTATCTGAATCAAACCCAAATTCCAGCTCTAATTAAAATACCACAACATTGTTAACTCCTTGACTATGTTAGACATAAGTTTAGTTGAACTAATTCCACTGCTGGAACCTAGCCTTTCATTTATATTCCTGCTGATTGCTTGTATTGTCATCTGGCTCCCCCAGATCTGGCTTTTCAACAGATAGAAGTATTGTTCTACTTTATGCTACTATGCAAATATTTTTGAAGTTATATTTAAAAAAATTACTAAAGTCATGCATGTGTTAACAGATATAGTGTCAGGAGCTACTGAGCTTTCTGCTTTATCCATTTTTCTCCCGCTGATGACTAAGGATGGTGCAAAAGTTGCTGTGTGACTATTTATATTTTATCTAGCAGCATTCTGCAATCTTTTTACACCTGTGGACCAGGGAAAATAGAAATATTTTACAAACCAGCTGATAGCTAGGACAGAAACAAAAAGCTATAGATAGTATTTTATTTATTAAATACAGTGATATAAAATTACAGTATTTAGCTAGCACAAAATCTGTTACTGCTTAGAGGATAGAAATTTGGGGCACACAGCCAGACAATTTCCAGACCATGACTTATCCATGGACCACAGGTTGAAGAGCAGGCTTTTACAGAGACAGATGATAATATAGGAAAAAAATGAAGATAGGTAGATAGAAAATTATAAAATTGGATGATTGAAAGTATCTATTTAATTGGCATTTAAGTTCATCATTTCCTGTGTATGAAGAATGTACCAGAAAAAATTGGTATAGATTTGTGTGTGCTTCTAAGATAGAATATATATGTAACAGAAGCTTAGAAGCTACTGCTCTGTAAATTTATGACCTAAATTCTTTGAAATTCCATCAAAGAAAGTCAGCAAAGGACACATACTCTGTTCCTCCTCCCAAGACCATTTTACATGTGTATCCCCCTTTTGATCCTGCTGTCTTCAAACCTTCTTTAAGTCCCTAAATTCAACTTGCATTACCTGTTGCTAGAACTGCTGCCTTTCCCTCATTACTATTTTACTCGGATTTCTGGAGCCTGGTATGAAGGCAAATGTAAAGTGACAAGTGAAAACCAAGGGGCTTACAAGTACAAATTGTATATGATATTCTTGCCATAACAGAATAGTGTCATTGTCCTATAAAATTAGGGCATCCATACTTCTTTACTCCAGAGATTTAACAACATAAATCCTATCCACAGCTAATGAGAATTCTGGAGAGATTTATAAATAATCTTCAGAAATAGATAGTCAGGAATCCCCAAATTTCTCATATAATTTCTACAATAAGCAAATCATCAGGCTGGAGAGATAGCATGGAGGTAGGGCATTTGCCTTGTATGCAGAAGGATGGTGGTTCAAATCCCGGCATCCCATATGGTCCCCCGAGCATGCCAGGAGCGATTTCTGAACATAGAGCCAAGAGTATCTCTTGAGTGCTGCTGGGTGTGACCCCAAAATAAAACAAAACCAAAAAAGCAAATAATTAACAAAACTGAATAAATTTTTACTGATATCTCTCCTTAAATATTAAACATAAGGCAATGAGGAAATGTTTTTAAAAATATTCTGTAGCACACATTCTATTTTGGAAGCTATATTTGAATAGAGAGCCTATATTTTAGGTCAGAAAATTAAAACAATATAGAGAAGTAAGACAGAGAAGAACAGAGAAAATGAACAGTGGTAGAATTTTAAGAGTGATGGAATGTAGTCTTATACTAAGTTCCTCCTCACATGAAAAGTTCCTTTTCTTTCTGTTTAACTTACAAATAAACTTTGCTACATCGAAAAAATGAATTTTAAGAGTGATCAGGAAATTCTTCTTGCATAAGGGACATTTTAGAAAATTTCTGGGTCATGGAAAAAGGTATCTGAGGGAATGACTACATGCCTCAAGTGCTTGAAGAATTTGAGCAAGGCAGAACGTCTCCAATGGAGAGAGTAGGGGAGAATATGGCAGAAGTGGAAGAAGTGGAAGAAAGAGAATGCAGGTAGAGCCTTAAAGAACTTAGGCGATTGTGTTTTACACCAAAAGAGAAGAGAAATCATGGGTGGTGGGATAATACTCATTTTTTAACTAATTGCTAGAAATTGAAGAGCCACACCACGCAGTGTGTAGGAGGTACTTCTGGCTATGTACAGAGGGTTCACTCCAGGTGGCCATCAGGAGTCCCATATATGGTATATAAAAAAAAAAAAAACTCTGAACCAGGGTCAGCTGCATGTTAGTGCCTTAATCTGACTCTAAAAAGACTTACTAAAAGAGATATATATTCACTTCATTTATATTAGCCTAGAATCATTCTTTTTAGTTTTCCTTGGATAGTGTCATTTGTATATTCTAGTAGATACACATGTTGAATTATATCAGGTATTATGGAAACCCATAAATTGTTCTTCAAGGTTAAAAGTTTAGGTAATTTTTTTGTGCTTGTACAAATTCTCCTGACTTTCCTCAGGGGGAATGCTAGGCAAAAAAACGTTAGAGAAAAACACGTTTTCAAAAGAGAACATTTTTAAACATTTTTCTTTCTTCTTTATAGATACCCTCTAAAGAATTTTAATCCTAAGGATTCATTTCAATAACTATGAATTGCCTTATTGTTAAAGCCATTGTCCAGGAAACTTAAATTGTTTTATAAAAGGAAGGAATATAGTGGAAAGTTTTAGTTTTTGCAATGTAAACATCTAAGTTCCTGGCCATAGAGATAAGAATTTAATGTAAAGATTTAAAATCTCATTCATTGCTCTGTTGTGCCAAATACCCTAAAGTATGTATACTACCCTACCTACCCACCAGCTAGCTGCTTTTGGATTCTCTTACATCTTTCAACCCTGCCTTAATGTGTGTATTTCTTTTGCTATTGAACCTGAATATCTTCCAGAGCATTATTGATCTAAACGCATCAACGTGTTGTTTGTGTTGCTTGTCTGTCTGTTGCAATTAGTCTAATATGTCTATTGGACCATTCAACTCTGTGTTTGGTGGTGTGCCTAAGTATTGTAGTCAGTACACCAGAGGTGTGGAAACAAAGTAGTAATCTGAGCAGCAATTAAGTGAAACTAGTTCTGGAGAACCTTTAGCTCTCCCATAACGCTCTCCTTGTTCCAAGAACAACATCTGGAAAGGCGAAATGTAGTAAGGTGCTACCTAGAAATCCTATGATATGTTAAAAGTCAGTGCTCAGCTCTTTTGGAAGTGGAAAGGATGGAATAAGATAAAGAATGAAAAGCTGGTTCTGTGTGGAGTGAAACAAAAATGTGGCAACCAGGATCTTGTATCTTTTGGGAATCTGAGTTGGAGAGAAGTGCAGGGGATAGAGTTATAGCAGAGGCTTAAGCCTTTAAAGTCAAGCGATGGAAAAAGCAGAGTTGTGTAGGGAAAACTTCATACCACAGTGATATCTGTCTAAGTCTTGATCAATCTACAGCCCTGTACTGAACAGAAGAATGCAGGTTTCAGAAGGTGATTATACTCAGCTGTTATTCAAGGGCTGCCTCTGTGAACTGAATAGCTGAAGCCTGTCATCTAACTACACTCTGTTACTGGACTCCAAATATTTTCTTGAAGTAAAATGATCTAAATGGTGCATGTCCTAAAAGCTATTTGAGTCCAATGCTGAACGAAACTGAACTATTTCTGTAAAGGAGGATTGGGGGAGTGAATACTGCAATTGAAAGATAATTTAAGACAACCCTAATGTATTCAACATTCTGTTAATCAGCATAATTTTTTAATCATTTGTGGTTTGGAAGACCTTTTGGAGGTTTTATTTGTCATAGTGTTTATGGGAAATTGACAGTTATGAATTGCTTTTAAGCATGATCCAGTCCTTATTAGAATTCATATATATTTCCCACTACTAAGTCCAGTATCTATCAAATCATTTATCTTACAGTGATTTTTACTGTAAGTGTAATATTTACAAGAAGCAATTTGTCATTCTTGGGTTAATTGTAGAAATTTCAATATTTTCTGGATAAATATGACAAGATTACTAAGATTCAAGTAACAGAAGAGAATAGGAAGTTTATAGTCAATATTTTATATTAGAATTGAGAGGTTTGGTACTTGGTTTGACTCGTATCATGTTCATTTTTATAAATATGATTTTCTAATTATTAACCATCAGTAGTGTTAATGGCATTAATGCTGGTAATCCGTCTCACTAAGGATTTTAAAGTGCTGTATTTTTATAAACTAAATGAGTTCCAGGGATCCAGCTGTGATTCCTACCCTTATTTGCTATATCCCAAAGTCTCCAAAGACAATTAATTTTAATTCATTTAGGAACATCCCCTACAACATTTTAGGTTAGAAAGTCAATAACAGGCCCTCAAAAACAATTTTTGAATATTTCAGTTTAGTACATATTCAACATATAACAGGCAATGTATCTATCTCCTTTACTCAATAGGAATAGTAACCCCTGTCATTTAATGACTGTCCTTTGTATATGTTTCCCAGGACAGGCAGCACAGATGAATGTATACTTCATGCACACAGATGCTAAAGAAAAAGGACAAAGGTCAAAAACCACAGCATAGAGGTTCAAATTACCTGCTGCACTTAAACTTTGTGTCTCCCCTCGGTGACCTCCTTTAAGCCTTTCCTAACATTCCACTCACTCCTCTCATTTCTTATTCTCTCTTCTACTCTGTTTCTGAGTACACTCATTGATTTTCCAAGCTGGTTTTCCTTCCCACCTATTTGGTCCCTGCATTCACTCCATCTGGAGCACATCTGGAGCCCTCCCTTCCTTCAGCCCTTACAGCGCAAATGCCTCCCCATTCTGAATTCAAGAGTGCCACCAAGTATTATGTGATAAGTAAAATCCCTCAAAATCATCTCTAGTAAGCTTTGCCTTCTTTTCCTATGCACTTTTTTCCTTTGTGCTTATTTTTAATGCTACAATAAATCCATTACAAATCTAGGATAAACACACACAACATACACTACGTATACACACATGAGCCACAATGCCAGATTCTTGCTAACAAAGTAATCAATGCATGTTGTGTTATATGAATTGGTTCAGCAATTCACGTTACTCAATGAGAACTTGCTTGTTACTGGATATTCATATACATGCAGATGTAAGAGCAGACCAACTTCATATATCACCATCCTCATTAGGACTTCATCCCACATATTCACATACCAAATGAATTCTCTCTCCACCTTCATTGAATTCTGGCTCTGGTTTGACATTGCTAATGTTCAGCTAGTTACAAGAATTAAGTAACTTTGAATAATTAAAACTACTATGAATTGGTATGCTACTTTAAATGTAAACTTGTTAATGTGTTCATTCTGCCAATGATATGGGCTTCTGAGAAGGGAATAGAAAGACAGAAAGGCATGGAAAAATAAAGCCCTAATGGTGGCATTTCAGCAAATAGGAGGGGACAGATGGGAAGATATTTCTGGATGGAGCTTCTGGGTGCCCTTCACATTGTACTACACAAGCCATTTTCTGTTGCACTACAGAAGGTTGGATCTGCGACTATAACACTCTAGCTCTCCTGAGAATAGTATTTCTATTTCTGTCTTGTATAAAAAGGTAGAAGCACCATTCCTTCTAGTTTCGAGAAATAGGAATAAGGACTTTTCATACAGCACCCAGAAATACAAAGAATCGAGACATTTTCTTCATCCAAATAAACATCAAAAGAGCATATCTCAGTTCAAATAGATAAAATTTCACTGAAATAGGTTTCTGATCATGTTAGCAAAGCATACAATGACCATCTATTTACTCAAATGCTGTGCTAATCCTTACCTTTATTTTTATAAAAAAAATCATATAATAAGTATCATTTTAATGTCTTCATTATACAAGAACGTGAAGTAATCTGCCTATGGTTCAAGAGTTCATTATTGTTTGAGTTAGCATTCGTGTCTAGAAGTTGTGACTCAATTTCTAGATGTAACTTCTGGGAAGTTCCTCTGACATAAAGTAGTGAATCCAAATGAAGCTTATACATGATTATACAACTTAGTACTCCTGGCACTACTATCATGCTTCACTGTTTGGCAAGATATTTATGTTACAATTTTTATTTCTTTTATTTTGTTCATGAGATCCAGAGAAACTATAACTTGTTGTTTTTATTTGGGGGGGCATGTCCTGCATTGCTCAGGCTTTACTCCTAACACTGCACACAAGGATCACTTCTGACAATGCTGTAAGGACTAGTATGCCAGGGATTTTACTCAGTGCAGATATATATTCCAGGAAAACTCCCAACCATTGCATATCACTCCAGCTCTGAAACTATATAATTTTTATCTCAATTTTTTATTAATTGGTAAAACATAATGTAATACATTGATGCTTTCTCAATCTTTTCTAGAAAGTTTATGAAATTTCTGAAATCTGTAAATGACATGTTTATATTACTGGGTAAGATATTTCAAAAGAATATAATTTGATCTCCTGACTCCAAAGAATTTACAACATGAAAAGAATATTACAATGACAATAGCATTCTAATTCCAGCCTGTACACTAGCTTTGCTCAAATTGATACCAAAAAAAAAAAAATCACTCAGAGAGCAATCAGACTATTGGATGTCAGAGACATAAAATAACTATTGTTTTCACCCTTTTACTTTCAAGCAATTGTTTCCTAAACACTGTTATAGTCACCTAGTCTGCACTTCAGACATTCCAGATCTCTACTAAATCTCATGGAAATGTGTACTGGCATTTTCCTTGAAATTCCTTTTAAAGTATCACTTTTGCCCACCGAGTCATAGTTTCTATAAGTATAGTGTGTTTAAATGCTTTATGTTTTCTGACAGGATGTGAATTCCCAACAACAACAGCAAAAAAAAAATCTATCTGGCTTCTTTTCCACCCTCTATGAATGTTGTTCATGTGTTTATAAAAAGCATTTTAAATCATTTGTTGTCACTTATTAAAACTGATGCTATTTGGTACTCACCAAGTTAATACTGACTTCCCCCAAGGCAATGATCAATTTGATTAACCAACTGATTTGACTGATTTTTTTTTTCTCTGAATTGACCTAATTGCCCAAGTGTTTGAGCATCACAGACATCTTTACACAAAGAGAATGCAGCTTCAGTATTAACTTGCTAAATGAAGGTTATTCTTTCCTTCTGAGATCTGCCATGAAATTATTGAGTGACTGCTAACCAGGGTTATAATCAAGCCTCCCTCGCTTTTCTCCTTTTTATATGAGAAAATAATATATATACATATATATATATATATATATATATAGTTTGAAGGTGCTGACTACAAAAGCAAATAATTGTATATTTAAGGAATTTCTGTATTATACGTAAAGAATGCAGTCTTCTATTCCACTATGCTAGCAAGAAACATGAGGAAGTGGGAAGACAATAACTTGAAGAGATTTTTTAAGTCCATTTATCATACATTTATATTCTTTCAGATAATCAATAATAAATATTTAAATATTTTTCTTACATTGAAGTTATGCACTAGCTCTTTAAAAGTTACAGGCTTTGATTTTATCTAAAATAATATTGTATGTAACAAATTGTCTCTGTTCCTTCATTGACAGATATGCCAATCCAGTCAAAGCTTGGATATCATTTGGATCTGAGTGCTATCCAAATTTGTTTACCTGCTCCTAATGAAAGATTTTTTTAATATCCCACCTAAAATTCTGACAATAACACAGAAAGAATCCTAAAACACTCATAAAAATCGGATCAGGAGTAGTATCAGTGAATCTCTGTATATTTTTCCCTATGATTAACCGTTTCTTAATGACAACATTTCTTATCTTACAACTGTGACATGAAGAGGGAGCTGTAGCTCTTCTGAGACACAGTTCTGCAACAACCAGCTTATCCACGCTCTCCGATCTCATGTCTGTTTCTCTTTCTCTCTTCCTCTCTGGTACTGTCCCTCATTCATTCACTCTTCCATTTTTTTTTTTTTTTTGTTGTTGCCATTGTGCCAGCTCAATTTAAATGTATCTGCTCTGTATCTGTTCAAGTGGAGATAATCCATGCAAATCAGGAGCAGTGGCTTTCAATGCTCGGTTCAGAGAGAGGACTCAGCTTGAGGAGGTCACTCGTTCACAGCCGCTCCTCCCATTATATTTTCCCCTTATTGCAGAACTGCTGTATGTATACAGTGACTGAAAGGACTCAATTTACTGCAACTGCTGCCTGGCTTTCCTTACAACTTTTTTTTTTTTTTTTTTTTTTTTTTTTGGTAAAGGAACTTACCTCCATCTGTCTTTCAAAGGTAGGAAGTCTGATTCTTCTAAAGACCGTGTGTAATGCCTCCACTGTCTGCTCATTATTAATGTCACTTGAATGTTTTATATTGTTGCTGGCATTAGGTATAAATTCTGTACCTAATCTGTGATTCCAGGTGCCTCACGCTTTTGTTACTTAACCTTATAGGTACAATTGTTTAAGTGCCGAGTATTGTAATGTTTATTTTCCCTGCAGCCAGCTTCAGTTTTACAATGCCTGAAAGATGACAGTGTCCACTCTCTAATCGAGATATACAATCCTCTATCAAGTTTCCCTGTTTAAAAAAAAAATCTCTCAATCTGTCTTAATTAATGTTATTTCCTGGACAATAATAGCCACGTGTAAAATTCAGCTGTGTTAAGTAAGATTCTTTTCCCCCTGAATCCTGGAACCTTCCTGCCGCATCATTTTCTGTAAAAGAGACCTAACTGCTGAAATGTTTATAACAACAAGAAAAGGAAAGATTTTACTTCGTTCTGGTGCAAAGCAAGAAACTGAAGGCCTTATTGCTAACAGCTTGTCAAATAGATTTATAATTCACAATTCATAAATTGTTACTAGATTATGCAGAAGTATTACAATTAGTATTCAGTGACTGTCACTATACATTCTATATTGTTTTGAAGTACAAAGTGCATTACAAAAAAGTTTAATGTAGCAGGCAAAATAAAGCTATTGTACAATAGTGCTAATATAATTTTTAATACTAATTTCAATAGTTAAACGGTTATTTTTTATTAAAAATGCATGCAAAGGACTAGCAGATTTGATATCCTTGCTGATTTATGAGAGTAACTGCTGGGTTTACATTACTTAATATGTATTTCCTTGAAGTTACATGTAATAATATTTTAATCATTCATTGTCATTTCCATTTAAAACACCAAATGTCATAAAATTATAGTCTTTAAGAAAGAGTCGATTAGTACAAATATCATTAGAATGTTCTAGTTTCAATTTATATTTCTATTTTTATAAGCAATTCTTATTTCTGTAATTTAGCATTTATTGTCTTATTTTTCTAAAAAGATTTGACATGTGACTTGGACAAGACTACTTAATCTTTTGTCTGTGGTAGAATGAAACATAAACAGTAAACAAAGTTGACAGTCCTGAAAAGAAGGGGAAAAATGATACCCTGGTAGACTGAGTAGTTCAAATACCATAAATCTTATATTTCATCTTCTAGATAGATACTTCAGTTAGTGGAGTTTGAAGGAAAAATTATTATACACATAAAATATCTCAGTGCCAAAATTTTGTAGTTCTTTTTGATTTTGATACAGAGGCTTTTGAAAAAAAGAATGCACTCAGTTTTTTGACTCCAGTACACGGCATGAATTCCTGTCATTGTTAGCATAAAGAAGACATCTACACAAGTATTACTGAGCAGAGGGCAATCCTTATGTCCCTGGCATTTGTTAGGTTACTGTACATAGAATTTAACAGATAAATATGTCCTGCTTCATGACATTTTAGTGATCTGATTGGTATGCAGGATACTCTGCTAAGATAGCAACAGAAGAAAAAAAAATATATATATATATTATTATAGCATTGAGTAATAAAAGCTCTTCAGAGTGAGGGAAGAAACATTTGACTGATTTCTTACCCAGTAGTTAGAATTTCTTGAAAACTCTTTGAAATACTGAGTTGCAAAGTAAACTGAGGCTTTCCAGGAAGGACTAATTGAATTTATCTATTCAAATCATGTACTTGTTCCTGAATATCTTCTTTCCAGACATTGTCACTAGAGGATTCCATTCACATATTTAGTCTTACAGGGAAAGAAAAGATTTGCCACTAAAGATAGAGGTAGAGGTTTCATATTTATGCCCAGTTTGAGAAAAAACACCCAATACAGAGAAACCTTAACAGATGGAAAGGTGTGTGGATTGCCTGGTTATGTGAAGTTGAGACTAGACTGAAACTAAAGGAAGAAATGCTCTTTCAGAACAAAGGAACGCCATGTAACACTACTAGCAAGGAAGCTAAATATAGATAAATAAAGTGACCAGAATATCTTTGAGGAAAAAATGCAGACAACTAAATTACAAATATTAGATCATCCTGTGACCATTCTTCATTGAATCCCAAAACATCAATTCTCAAACTGATTTCAAAAGTATTATTTTATAGACTTTCACAATTTTTTGCAAGCCTTCTAGGAAATTCTCCAAAGACCTAACTTGCATGCTTCAAGATAGATTTTTTTTTACCTTAGCAACCTGAATAGAATGTTCATACCTTCACCCCCATAGATTTCTTTTTTGCTTTATCTGTAAATATGCTATTCCACTCAAGCAACTTCTCAAAATAAGTTACATCTTAACTTTAATGTACTTTGTTGCAAAATCTGTAGAACTAAAAAAATATGTAGCTGTACATAATATGCTGTCATTCCCACTGTACTTTTTTCTCTACTCTTTTTACTGGTTACAATTAAAAAGATAAATTATCCCCTTAGAATGATGCTGTGGGAGGGCATTGTAAAGTTCTCTACAACTTCAAGGGAGTTCAAGAGGGCAAATAAACTTGTGAGGCAAGAGAAAGGTTGTGATTTGTTAGCAGATACTCTAAATTTCTGAGGGTAAATTTAGTATATATATATTTTTTTTTCAAAATATTAGAGTCACATCTATATATAGATGAATTTTAGCATTAAATGAAAACAATGGACTTCAATGTCATCATTTGTCTTAACTTTATCTATACAACTCTATAAAGTCTAAGCAATCATTATCTATATTTCATAGACGAAGATACCAGGGCGCAGAGAGGCTTAGTAACTTAGCAAATGTTATTTAGTTAGGTTGAGCCAAGTTATTCTAATACAGCCTTGAAACACCCCACCATAACTAACTAATAGTTAATTAACTCAGATCATTAAATATATTTAATTGAGGTGGTACCCACCTCAATAATATTCTATTTGTAATCTCAATTTAAATACCTATCAGATTCTTGGTTTTTTCCTCTTTACTTTTCTGTGTTATTATGATAGCATTTTTTAATTTTCTTATTTAATTTCCATCAGAAAAAAAAGTTTCTCTTGCAGAACATTGGACTTTTACCTCAAGGAGTTAAGAACTAAATCAAATCTGTAATTGACCTACATGTCTACTGACAGTCTGAAGCTTTTCCCCTCCCCTGTTACAAGCACTTTTTTTTTTTTTTTTGTCTAAAGAACAAGATTGACATCTCTTTATATATTTCGAATTTGGTGTGGTATAAAGTGCTGGGTAATGATGGAAATTAACCTGAGGCTTTATCTAACTCCCTTTTACATTCATCTATTGAAATTCTGGTAATAATTAAAAGTATCAAGCAAACTGCTTTCATTAAACCAAAACAAAACATATTGTTCTGCCCTAAACTTTATTTTTCACATTCTGCTGGATAGAGAAAGAAAAACCTTTTCTTGCTTTTTTTTTTTACTGTGCAAATTTTAATAAAAAATTATCCAATTGAAATACACATTAGGAAAACAAATGAAGTAAAATTATCACATGAAATAGTCTGGTTCTAAAGTACTGATCAGTCATTCATTGTCCTTGTGTCATAGGTGTTATCTTTGTAGGAAGAAAGGACAAGATCAAGTCAATTAAGGAAGTGTATGTAGCTATACTTTCAATTTATTTGAGGTATCTTTAATTGCCTCCCATTGTTTTTACTCCCAGAATGAGAAGATGAAATATTATATATGGGCTTCATTGGAAGCTCGGATGAATATTGTTCATTTGACCTTGGGAAACACATAGGTAATGTAAACATATATCTAGACAATATCAACACAAACCAAGTGGCAGAAATATGGATAGCGGGGCCCGGGAGATAGCATGGAGGTAAGGCGTTTGCCTTTCATGCAAAAAGGTCATCGGTTCGAATCCTGGTGCCCCATATGGTCCCCCGTGCCTGCCAGGAGCAATTTCTGAGCATGGAGCCAGGAGTAGCCCCTGAGCACTGCCGGGTGTGACCCAAAAACAAAAACAAAAAAAAAAAAGAAATATGGATAGCAAGGGTCAATGAAATGGAGAAAGGGACAATTCGGAAGTAAAAAACAAAAGAATGTTGATATCATTTTATGATATCAGTAATCTTTTTAGATCTTATTTGAAATATCAAGCAAATGAATGATTCTATATATCCAGATCCCCTATGTGTCATAGGCAGATTGCATATCTTAAAAGTAATTTAATATACCAGTTTTGCCCAGATTAACTAAGTTGTACATTGACTATAGGTACAGAAAGGTGTAGGTTAATTTAAATTTGAGTTTGTTCTTCTATCATCTCTTACTGAATGAGTTCTTGGGCTTCTGAGAAATTTCTTTCAGCTTTTATTTCTCTCTTACTCTAGGTTGCATTAAAGAATGCAATGATAGGGGCCCGGGAGATAGCATGGAGGTAAGGTATTTGCCTTTCATGCAAAAGGTCATC
>PVKC010009312.1:6183-27118 GCA_004027635.1 Crocidura indochinensis
AAAAGAAAAGAAAAAAATACTGTTAGAAAAATCTCAATTTTAGTGATTAATACACACTAGGATATAAAAATAAATGTTTATCAGTTGACTGATTTTCACTATTAATTAAATCAATTAATTAAGATTAGAATTTTCATTAATTAATAAACCATTATTTCTTGAATCTATTTATTTGCTTGTTTGTTTTGGGCTTTGGATCACATCCCAAGGCGCTCTACTCCTGGCTGTGCTCAGAAATTATTACTGGCAGTCTCCGGGGGACCATTTGGGATTCCAGGGATTGAACCTGGGTCAGCCACACATTCAATTGCTCTGGCCCTAATTCTCTAATTTTTACATTATAAATCTTCATGAATAAATCTCACTTGTCAAGTAATTTTAAGAAAAAATAAATGTTTATACTTTTGTTACATATATTATCCTCTTTAGAACAATACAATCTCCTTCAAAGCAAGTCTACAAATTGCAATGTTTACAAGATGCTAATAAATACACAGTATCATTAGTAAATGTCTTGTGGATTGAACTAAAATAAAATTTTTACTCTTAGATAAAAAATAGTCCACAATTAAACATGTCAGGTTAATGATACCATTAAGTATCATTACTCTCCACATGAACAAAAAACACTTCTGATGATTCCTTTAACACCCAACACACACACACCTTCATACACACACTGAAAAACCCAATAACCCCTTCTCAAGATTACTTTCAGCTGCTGTTGCCTGATCAGCTTCAGTCTGTTCATTTTCTGCACTGGAAATATCAGATCCATTTTCAGGTTCTATATCATCCTGAAGGCTTTTATCCACATCATTTGTATGGGGGACAAGGTCCCCTTCATGTTCTTGGGGTATATTATCAACAGTCTGAGGTGGCAAATATCTAAGTTGAGGTGATTCAGGCTCATGATGGCTTACTGGAGATTGCAACAGATGCTGCTGCTGTCGATGACGTTCTTTTTCCATTTGTTTGGCTTCCTGCAACTGGAAGGGAACAGGAAACAAATACAAGTATTAGTAAAAAAAAAAATATATATATATATATATAAATATGCTACTAAAATTGATATGTTATATACTTATACATTCTTTATATGCCACTATATCTCTAAGACTTAGAAATTACAGTCCATCAAAAATAAAGAACTAAAATATACTGAGGAAACAAAAACCGAATACTTTCATTATATATCCTCTTAACATCTTTGTTTCAAAGATGTAACTTTGCCTAGGAAAAGCTAAAATATTCTAATAGCACTAGAATAATTTGACTGTCAATAATAGACTTACTGCAATCAAATGAAAGCTTAACTAAGAGGAATAGAAGTGGGTGGGAGAATAAACACATATACATTCACTTTTATACATAAAAACATAAGGTACAGAAAAACATATGAAAAACCAGTAATCAAGTAAGTCAGAAAGTAACAAGAAACAGTTTGTGGGAGGAAGTTTTTTAGATATCTACACTCCTATAGCATCTTATGTTCTGTGTCAAATGTCTTAACTTAAAATATAATCACCCTTATAAATGAAACTGCTAAAAGTACATAAATATTTGCCTTCTCAGTCATTTAATAAAAATGGAAAAGCTGTGTCCATTAGTGATGAAATTTCTTGTTTCCTATAACTAATGAAAATTATTTTCACAGAATTAATTTGTACACAGTAAATATTTTACAAGCTTTTTTGATCGCCTTTAATACTTACTGCTTGGTTTTCCATGCGAGCAAAAATAACATTTAGCATCTGAGTAAGAGTAGCTTTGGCTGTTGTTTGATTGATTAAATTTTTGCTTGCTAGATAGATATTGTAACATGTTCTCACAGCTTGCAGTACTGTTCCTTCATGGATTTCTATGTGTTGAGATGTAACTGCAGTAAGTAAAGCCTTTTAAGAAAAAGAAAAGGTAATTTTCTATGTTCAATTTCACCACAAAAATAAAAGCATATATTTTTTAATATTAGAATTAAAACTTTCTGACAGTTTCCACTTTAATACAGTGTACAGGCAAACCTCAGAGATACTGTGGGACACGTGTACATAGAATTTCTGCTTGTACTGATGTCAACTGTTAAAATTTGTTTTCTTCCTGGTTCTACTTTCCACATATTTCTCCTAACTCAGACACTGAAATACCATTGAATTTGTTAACTTGTCTTAAGTTGTTACATTAGATAGAAATGTTATTTTTAATTTGTTAAAATGCTTAACATCAAAACATTCATAGCAGAGAAGTTAAGACATGTCCACAGCAGAGGTTCTTTTATGGAAGCAATTCTGACAAACATATCCTATAAAGTAGATGTATTGTCTGAGACACAGTTATGCCTTATAGAATATTCAGAAATTAAATGGACAACTTTGGAGCTTACAATATGGTCTTACTTTGTTTTCTGAGAACATTTTTATAGACAAAATACAGTACATGATCTATTAGATAAAATAAAGGATCTATTTATTAAGATGTTTATAAATGTTCTATAAGAACGCATTAAAATAACCCTCAGGTATATATTTTGATGGAAAATGTAAAAAATTTACACTTATAGTCTATCAGTAATTTCAAAAAGGAGTCATATCTTTTGTTATCATTGTATTATACATTGCTAAGTAGAATAAGCACTGAGTGTTCTGTCCCTGAAAGCTCATAAGGTCAGAGAGCCACAAAAGTAAGCTCTGAACACCACTGGGTGTGACACAAAAAACAAAACAAACAAAAATAATCAACATCTATAACAGATCAAATATATAGCTGAATGCTTTTCCCTTCAAATATTTTAATCAGGGACCAGAGTAATAGTACAGCAGATAGGGTGCTTGCCTTGCATGTGGCCAACTGGCATCCCATATAGTTCCTCTTTCCCCACCAGTAGTGATCTCTGAGTCTAGATTCAGAAGGCAAACCCGGAGTAAAGCTGAGTGTGGTCCCAAAACACAAATAGTTTAGTTGTAAAATTTTAAATGATCTTAATCACCTATGTTATATCAAGGTTTGTTGGATCCACAAAATGGGTTGTTATCCAGAATATGGATAACAAATCAAACAGTAAAGCAATTATACAAGTAGACCACACAGTGAAGAATGGGTCAAAAGGAAGAATACAAAAGGTTCCCAACAGTAAAGAAGAAATCAGCATCAATAAGACCTCCAAATCAGTGGTTTTCAACCTTTTTAATCCTGTAGTCTGGCACAGTCCATTGACCAGTGGTTGAAAAGCAGTATTTCACATGACAGATAGAGCTAAGAAGATGAAATATGTATGATAAATGTGACAGGATCTAGAGAATTTTTGAAAATTCTGCGGCCCATGTCTCACAGAGTTCAAAACAAAGAATTTGGACTAATCTTCCAAAGTGCACAATCTCAGGAGCAGTTAACAAAATACTTTAATATGGAGGTCTAAAAATACTCAAATGACATTTATAATAGGTGGAAAACATATAAAATAACCTTCCAAAATCTATTTTAATAAAATAAAGTCTTGGGCATTTCTGATAGTGCTCAGGTATCTATATGGAACTGTGGGGAATGACATAGGCAGTCCAAGATTTCTGCATGTATAGCAAAAACACTTAAGTCCTTTCAGCCATTTCTCTACGGTCTACCATTTTCAGGGTAAAAGGCTTCTAATGGTAAAATAGAATATCCATAAAATTTCACCTATGCAACTAATTACCTTTATTATCTGTAACTGAACACCTTCATCTGTTTGAGGACCTTGGAAACAGCCACAAATTGTTTCAATAATTCTATCAATTAATTTTTTGCCTGGTGTTGTACTATCTGGAGCATTGCCAGTCAGGTGTCCATAAGCAATAAGTTTCTGAAAAGGAAAAATAAAGATTCTAATTAAGCTCATACAGTAATTAAATATGTATTAAATATGCATTATGATTAATTAAATATAAAAGATTTAGTTAAACATTAAAGTGTGATCAAAGCCAAAACAACACCAATTTTTCCTAAACTTAACTAACTTTTACACTTTCACTAAGCCTAAAATAATAATAAAATCCTTAAGCAAAAAGTACATAATGATTATGTACTTATGTACATAATGATTATGAGATTAGCTGGCTATTTTCTATCTTGACATTAAAATATTTCAAATGTTTAAGTAATCCCAAATTTCCTTATAAATCAAATCTGTATATGTATATAGCCCAATTTCTATATAATATTTGCAATAAACATGGATTTGTTCTTTTATTACTACCATTACATTCCTAAAAGAAAGGTCTTTTTGGGGGGGGGTGGCCACACCCAGTGACACTCAGGGGTTACTCCTTCTATGCATTCAGAAATTGCTCCTGGCTTGGGGGACCATACGGGAAGCCAGAGGATCAAACCACAGTCCATCATAGGTTAGCACACGCAAGGCAAACGTCCTACTGCTTGCACTACAGCTCTGGCCCCAGAAAGGTCTTTTTTTTTAAACTTAACTTGTTATTGAATCACTGTGAATTACAAAGTTATTCATGATTGGGTTTCGGATTACAATGCTCCAACACCAATTCCTTTACTAATGTCCACTTCCCTCCATCAGTGTGTCCCCAGTTTCCCTACCACACCCAAGCCTGCATCTAGGGCAGACACTCTTTTTATTTTTCCTACCAGGCAGAGTGCTTTACAATACTGTTACTGCTAGGGTATCATTCACATCACCTGACCTCCTCACCAGTCCTTGTCCAGTGACCACTTTTCTTTGTCATTGTTTTAGTGCTTCCTTCCTTGATCTGGCTCCACCAACCCACAATATCAAGCTAAGGAAGGTCTTAAAACATTATAATTTTAATTTTCCAGGGAAAACAAAGTCACAAACCAAATAATAATAAAACTAATGTTGATTGGTAAGGTATTTTCCTAGTCACTGTGTGGTTAAATAGGCACAATCTTCAGTGAGAATACATGAAGAGAACTTCTCTAAATTAAGGTTTATCTTGAACATCTAAAGTTTAAATTCTAAAGGATCCTATGTAAGTGCATAAATATGTAAATAAATCAAAATAAAAAATTTAATTAATTTTCCTACATAAATATTAGGACTAAAATATAGAAGTAATATACATAGTGCAGTACTAAAAGTACTGTAAGTACTAAGATGCTGATATTAATCTTTAACTACATAAGATATTAGGCATTCAATAATATTATTTAAAATGAGAATATTTAAGATTCATCAACATGGGGGCCGGAGCGATAGCACAGCGGAAGGCATTTGTCTTGCATGAGACCAACCCAGGAATGTACCCGGATTTGATCCCTAGCAACTCATATGGTCATCTGAGCCTGCCAGGAGCAATTTCTGAGCACAGAGCCTGGAGAAACTCCTGAGTGCCACCAGGTATGGCCCCAAAACAAAAACAAAACAATCATCATGTATACAGAAATCAAAGTTACTGTAATTCACTAAAGAAAAAAAAAAAAAGAAATCAAACTTCTCATTACTGATCATCTTCCTTAAAAGTTTTTTTCAGGGGCCAGGTGGTGGCGTTAGAGGTAAGGTACCTGCCTTGCCTGCACTAGCCTTGGACAGACCACGGTTCGATCCCCCAGTGTCCCATATGATCCCCCAAGCCAGGAGCGACTTCTGAGCGCATAGCTAGGGGTAACCACTGAGCGTCACCGGGTGGGGCCCAGAAACCAAAAAAAAAAAAAAAAAAAGTTTTTTTTTTTTTCATTAAACTAGTAATTGTTTGCTATCATTAAATAAGAAACACCTTTCTGTAGTATTATGTTTTATCTTGAATATTGCTAACTACTGATTACTTACCACAAAAAAGAATATTAAAGACTTTCATGGAACATCGTGAGTCATTGCAATATTTTAGAAACCCATTCAAGGTTTTATATAGACAGTTTTATATACAGCTGTATTATACATACCTGTAAACAATCTAGAGAAGTGCTAACTATGCGGGGACATCTGGACTGGCATGCCAGTTCAAAAGGTAAGAAGTACTTGTCTGCTTCAATAAAATTTGTCTTTGATTTCACTGGTGGGAGAGTGCCTGATCCAGTTTTTGTTTCTCCATGAGGAGGGCTAGAAAAAAAAAGAGTCTGATTAGAATATTACATTATTATAATGATGATGAACTCATAGAAAGCCACAAAATTTCAGTTCTAAAAGAAACCTTGATTAAAAAAAAAAAATCAGTCTATACATCTCCCTATATTTCCAGAGGAAACCAAAGGAAGAAGTGATTTACTACAGGTTGGCCAAAACTATAACTAAACATAGGACAGTATGTATTCCTTCCAATAATGTCAGATACTTTCATCATATAAATATTTCATTTCTACTTAATAAATTAAGTAATATGATATTTTAAAAAGCAATCATCTGGGGCCAGAGAGATAGCACAGCAGTCAGGCAGTTTGCCATGCACACAGCTAACCCAGGGCAAATGGTAGTTTGAATCCCAGCATCCCATATGGACCCCCGAGCCTGCCAGGAGTGATTTCTGAGTGCAGAGTCAGGAGTAACCCAGGAGTAATCTCTGGGTGTGACCAAAAAAAAAAAAAAAAAAAAAAGAAAGAAAGAAAAAAAAAGTCAATCTGGTGTTAAAAAAAATTAACACCAGAAAGAAAACTCCCAAAGGGCCTATGCTTTGCATATGGGTGCACAAGTGGGATCCCCAACACTGTATGGTTTCCTGAGACAGTATTGAGCACCATGCTCAGAATAGTCCCCAAGCACAGCTATGTGTGACCAAAAACCAAAAACCAACCCTCCTTCATATCCCCCAAAAGAACAACACTGTCCAAAAAAAAAAAAAGCACAGTATCTCTAAATGATTATTTTTCAGCAAATGTTTAAAAATATCTATGTACTTTATAACATTATTTAATAAATATGCTTACAATTACATTTCTTAAAAACTGCTACTAAAATTAATTTTGTGTTAAAAAAAGAAAATTCACAAACCTCTGTTTTTCAGTTTCAGCTTTTATTTCCTCTGTAGAAAGAAAGAACCATGCATTAGAAAAGTTGACAATAGAAAAACCATACTAAAATTGTTTCAGTAAATGATTACTGTATACATATAATTATAAATTTATCCCAAAATTTTATATTGATAACCCTATAGGTGGGTAAACCCCAGTTGTTCATTAGTAAAACATGTCCCTTTCTCAGAACAGTTCTTTTGTCAAGTAACTACCATAAGCATCATTCACATTAACAGTATTAAATAAGTTGTACTCAAGTCACAAAAATAATCACAGGTAGGATAAATAAAAAATATCTCAATGTACTAACTCTGTGGGTAAGATCAAAACGTTATCAAGGATTATAATTCAGACTGTATGAGTTTGTAATTAACCAGCATCTACTCATAAGCAATATAGGACTGTATATGTTATACCTATCCAAATTAATGGGAAATTTTTCCTATCATTTATATACAAGGGATGAAGTAAATTAGACAAATTGCACCTTAAATTTAACTGAGAGGCTGGAAAATATGAATTTTTGATTAGATCTGTTTCCAAGTTGGGGCTATAGCCCTACTTACACTACATGCCTCACATTTGATCACTGGTAATCAAACAAAAATACCCGATTTTAAAAAAGCATTCATATATGTTGTTAATAATTACTGTTAGTACAGTTAGTACCTACTGAGAAATTATTATGTGCTAAGACATTTCATGTACTAACTTATAAGCCTCATGAAAACTCCATAATATCCAATTGTCATGTTCAAGTATACTTTAAGAACATTGAAGCAGACAAACTGAATAACTTGCCTAAGGCTACATGGCTCATGTGCTTGGCTAACTAATGTTTTTATAATAAATAGTTTGACTCCAGATCCTGGTTGCTGTTATATGTAACCATTATCACAGAAGAATATTTATGTTTCAATATAAGTTATTTCTCAAAATAGTAACTATGCCTATACTACAAAAAGTTCCTTTTCAAGTAATAGTCTTAAGGAAAATTTGCTTTTCTATGTTAATCAGTATGTGTAAATAGTTTGTTTCAGATTGACCTTCAATACAAGAAAAGAAAAATAAGTCTCAGTTGTTCTGGTTCTGTATGGGGCATAGCCGGCAGTACTCTGAGGCTACTCCTGGCACTGTACTCAGGACTGTTGGCCACTGAAGATGTTCAGATGACCACAGTGCTGAGGATCAAACAGCAGCCTATTGTATGTATGCAAGGCAAAGGGACCTTACATCCTGCACTATCTCTTGGGCAAATTCTCAAATTAAAGAAGAAAAAGAAGTAAACTCAAATAATGAGCTTTTCTTATGACCTAACAATTCTACTTCTCGGCATCTACAGTCAAAACACAAAAACATTAGTTTGTACTAAAAAACATAGTTGTACTTATCACTGAATTAGAACCACAGAGAACATAAGTATGTGTTTTTTTTTTTTTTTTTGGTTATTATCATTATACTCTTCACAAAAAGAGCCTGGATGTACTTAAATTCTACACCTACGTATCAATCCAAAAAACACAAGACTAATTCAAAAAGATATCTACACAACTATTTTCATTACAGTACTGTTTACAACAGTCAAGATTTGGAAACAGCCCAAGTATGCAAGGATAGTTCAGTGGAAAATGAAGATGTATGGTGTGTAAAAAGGCAATAGAATACTACTCAGTAGCTAGGATGAAATCTGACCTGCTACAATATGGATAGAATGCTAAAAGAAATTAATTAGGGATTTGGAGTGGTAGCACAGTGGCAGGGCATTTGCCTTGCATGTGACTGACCCAGGACAGGCCTGGGTTTGATTCCCGGCATCCCATCTGGTCCCTCAAGCCAGGAGTGATTTCTGAGCACAGAGCCAGAAATAACTACTGGGCGTGGCTGGGTGTGGCCCAAAAACAAAAAAAAAAAGGGAAGAAAAAAGAAAAAAATAAATAAATTAGAAGAAAGATAAATAAATACCACAGATCTCACTGGTATGGCATGTAAAGAAACAAAGCTAGAGGAATATGCCTAATAAAACAAGTCCTCCCACTGGCCCCATACCTGAAGCTACCATGAGCGGTGCTAGGAGGAACTGAAATGCTAGAGTACCAAATGCACCGAGGAGGTGAATATTGGATATATGATGGTAAACTCAGTATTATAACATTATATCTCTGAAATTTATGCAGCCACCCTAAGGTATGCCACCTCCAACAAGTACTACAACTAAATGTTCATAATCAAAACTGAACATTGGGATCTCTAGCTAGCAAGTTCGCAAGCCTCAGGATTAAGAGCATGAACCCTGATGAACACAATGGTTGAGTGTATTAGTTCTTCATCCTCATTTGCAACCCCAGATAAGTATCTCAACTAAATAGATAAAGCATCACAACCAACAAAGACATGGTACCACATGTTTGCACCAGTCAATGCAAACAACATTAATGAAGGGAAGGAAAGGGAGGGTGGTAAAAAAAAAAAATCAATGTGCTGCCTATTAATTCAAAAAGAAAACCAGTTGTTTTTAATCAAACCAGAAATGTGATTGTTATTTTCATCAGTAATTGTGTTCTGTAATATTTAATATTTAGAATAAAACCAAAGCACACATCTCACCAAATTTCAAGATCAAGAGTATGCCTAATATACTAAAGCATTAAATACAAATAAAACTTAAAAAATTAGTAAGTAAAAACTTAAATAACTATTGGGAAAATGATCATTTAACAAAATTAACATTCAAATAGAAAAATAGGCAGTATCACTACCCTCAGGCATCCACTATCAACTAGCATGACTACAGTGAAAAAAAAAAAACAGCAATTATTCTTAAGTGTTAACATTCCTAACATTTCGTATAGTCCCGACAAACCACAAGTAGTGATTCCTGAGTGCAGTCAAGAATACACCATGAGTACTACAAATCTGAACCACCCCACTATTAAAAAAATACCTTTATTCATAAATATATTGTCATATAATTATAGATCATGCTTAATATAAATAGAAGCAGTAAGTAAAAATGCCTGATAAATCAGAGCCCATCATTGCATTTCACTTGGTTGACTAAGAGGGAAAAGGAATTGACCCAAAGAGTCTGCCCTTCTTCACTTTTCTAAGCTTAAAGGATCTTTTAAAATAAAAATTGATAACATATCATTGCATATATTTATGAAAGTCAGAAAGAATGTGAAAGTATTTGAATTTAGCTTTTTTTTTTTTGTTTTTGGTTTTTGGGCCACACAGGTGATGCTCAGGGGTTATTCCTGGCTATGTGCTCAGAAATTGCTCCTGGCTTGGGGAATTATATGGGACACAGGGGATCAAATCAAGGTCTGTGCTGGGTCAGCCGCATGCAAGGAAAACGCCCTACTGCTGCACTACTGCTCTGGCCCTGAATTTTTTTTTTTTTTTAGAGTTTCATATATGAAAAATACAGACTACAAAATAACCTCCCAATACAAAATTATCCAAGATTGGGGCCAGAGCAATACCACAGTGGGTAGGGTGTTTGCCTTGCATGTAGCCTACCAGGGTTCGATCCCCAGAATCCCATATGGTCCCTGAGTCTGCCAGGAATGATTTCTGAGCATATAGCCAGGAGTAACCCATGAGCACTGCCATGTGTGGCCCCCCAAAAAAGACCCAAAATCAATTTTATTAAAACATTTCAGAAATATAAGGGTCTCTCCAACTTAAGTGTATCATAAAACTACAACTAAAAGTTTGATACAATAATATAATACCATATATATTCAAGTATAAGCCAAACCCCCAATTTTATTCTAAAACTGGGAAAACTTAGTGACTCGAGTATAAGCCAAGGTGGAAAATGCAGCAGCCACTGGTAAATTTCAAAAATAAAAATATATACACAAAACAATTACAATAATTGAGAAATTAGTAGGTTAAATGTTTTTCAATATTTATTGCTAAAGATAAACTGTACACTAGAAACAATAACTTTAAAACTTTAAATAAAGTGCAGAAAACCGTAGCTTAACAAGTAGTCAAGCTAAATCACAAAGTTTAAAATTCTTTAAAACTGGATTCCTCCTCATCATCATCTGTATGTCTAAACAGAGCTTCAGCTGTATCTGATGTGAGCGTATCAACATAGATATTGTCATCATTACTGAGTTCACAGATATCATTATCACTGCTGTAAGTCTCATACAAAGCACAGAATATTGTGGGTTAAATAGTTCAGTAGCATGCAGTTCAGTTCAGCCACCTACGTCTTTAGCTCAGCCTTGACTTGTGAACTGAGCTGAAGCACCACCCCCTACAGCAGATGGCAGAAGACAACTGGAGACTACGTACCAAATCAAATAATCTGCATGACTCAAGTATAAGTCGAGCTCAAGTATATAGGTATACTTAAATTTATATATAAATATGTTAAATTTATACATATTATAAAGTATATTGTAATAATCCTATATTTATATATAAATTTATATGCTTAAATCTGAGGTAGAAGTACAAAGCTGTCCATTAAATAGGAATATTTTTAAAACAATAAAGGTGCATAAATTGATTTAAAATTAAATGAACCTTCTTTGGAAAGATTTGCTATAAACATAGTGTTTTCTAAGAAAGGAGGATGGATGAACGGAGATATGTGGTGCTGGGGACTGAGCCAGGTCAGTCATATGCAAGGTAAGCACTTTTATATAAAAAAAAAAAAATGGAGCCGGAGAGATAGCATGGAAGTAAGGCGTTTGCCTTGCATGCAGAAGGACGGTGATTCGAATCCCGGCATCCCATATAGTCCCCTGAACCTTCCAGGAGCGATTTCTGAGAGTAGAGCCAGGAGTAACCCCTGAGCACTGCCGAGGGTGACTAAAAAAACAAACAAAAAAATCTTTAGGGCCATACCTGGAGATCCTAAGGGGTTATTCTTAGCTCTTTATTCAGGAATCATTCCTAGTCATGCTGGGGAACATATGGGGTATCAGGCATTGAATGTGGGTCACTGCATGCAAGAAGAGAACCCTACCTCTCAATCTTCTTGTAACCTGACCTACAAGAAAGAGCCTCCCATTTCTGGGAGGGTTCTTGGGAGGTAATAAAAGCCTTTGACAGGAAGGGCAAAAGAAAGAGGATTTTGCCTGGATGAGGTTGGAGATAGGAGCAAGAGAAGAGATGGCGCAAAGAAGTTAAGATGCAGGGCAAGCTAAGGATGGCATGTGCTTAAAGGTTTATGATATAGGCCACAGATGTTGGCCAGAGCAAATAAAGATGTTATCTCTCTGAAAGCCTGACTACATGTGAGTTTTCTACCCGCTGCAATCACCTGAACTGGCAGACCCAGCGGTTAATGGAGAAGGTGAAGTCACGTGGTCTGAGCTGGAGAAGAAAGGCCTCCATGACCATTCACCACCATCCAAGCCCATCTAAAGGGCTCATTAATTATTTAAATCAACGCCTACCCACTATGCTATTACCCTGACCCCCAAAACAGCAAGCATGTCAACCTTTCTGTTATTGTCCTAATCACCATTTTAATTTTCTGAAAAAATAAAAACTCAAAAAACTTTAAACATATCCTAACAAAACAAATTTGCATACTGTTAGCACTGTAACATAATCTTCAAAAGCAAAAAGCAGTACCATGTTTTAATATTTAAAAGACTTCAGGGGCTGGTGAGGTGGTGCTAGAGGTAAGGTGTCTGCCTTGCAATCACTAGCCAAGGAAGGACCGCGGTTCGATCCCCATGTGTCCCATATGGTCCCCGCAAGCCAGGGGCAATTTCTGAGCGCTTAGCCAGGAGTAATCCCTGAGCATCAAATGGATGTGGCCCCAAAAACCAAAAAATAATAATAATAATAATAATAACAATCAAAATAAAAGGCTTCAGTAATAATCAAGCTCAAATAAACATCTCTCTTCTTCATAATAATAAATTCACTGTATGAGGCAGAGTAGTATTTTCCTTTGAGTTGAGTCACAGCTCTTGAATCTCCATGCTCTCAAACACCATTTTCTCTGTGAGATAGCGTAAGAGCTACAGATTCTTTTTTGTTGCTGCTGTTAATTTTTTTTAAACAGAATCAACTTGAGACACAAAGTTGTTCATGACTGAGTTTTAGTCATAAGTCATACAATGTTCCAAGACCTATTCCTTCACCAGTGAATATTTCCCAGCACCAATGTCCCTAGAGCTTCCTCCAGTCAGTCCCTCCCCCCATCTGCCTCTGCGGTAGACATTTTTCTTCTCTTTCTCACCCTTTTAAAAACAAAAAACAAAACGAAAAAACACTGTGGTTTACAATATTGCTACTGATTTGGGTATCATGCATATCATTTTATATCTTCTCAGTACCCAAATCTTGTCCAGAATAATCATTTCCTAGTATCACTGTCATAGTGGTCCCTTCTCTGTCCTAACTGCACTCCCCTCTCACTTTTGTGGCAAGCTTTCTAGCATGGACAAGTCTTCCTGGCCCTCATCTCTGTCTTTGGGTACTGTTATCATGCTTTATTGTCTTTTTTTTAATATACCCCACAAATGAGTGTGATCATTCTGTATTATTCCTCTCCCCCTGACTCCTTTCATTCAGCATAATACTCTCCATATTCTTGCAGCATATATTCATCTAAGTATAAGCAAATTTCATAACTTCACTTTTCCTAACAGCTACAGAGCATTCCATTGTGTAGGTCATCATATATGCTTTCTGTATCCACTCATCTGTTCTGAGGCTCTTGGGTAAATTCTAGAGTATTGCTATTGATTAGTACTGTAATGGCTGCTTTTTCTGCATTGTGGCTTTGGGGCCCCTAGGATATATATTCCTAGGAGAGGTATTTCTGGGGTATATATTATACGTTATATGTCAAGTTCTGGTTCTTTGAGGAATGTCCATATTGTTTTATAAAAAGGCTGCACCAATCAACATTCCTAACGATAATGACTGAAAGTCCTTTTATCCCCACATCTGTGCCAGCACTGCTTAATCTTGTTCTTTTTTGTGTGCCAGTCTCTGTGGTATGTGATATCTCATTGTTTTAGGGTTTTTCAGTTGTGAGGGGGTTTGGTATTTTGCCTTTTTTTAACTTTACTTTACTTTAAAAGCATGTGTCAAATAGTTGAGATAAATGGTCATAATGCATTTCTTTCCAGATAAATGGTAGCAAAATTCTTAAAGAAAAAAGGGGGGGGGGGCAGCAACAAGCAAATGTGTGAAAATTAATGTGTCCTCAATGAGGTCATTAAGTCATTGTCAGAGGTTCAGTACGCTCTTGTTAATTGACCATTCTGTCATTTGTTTAATATTATGTAGGTTTAGGTATGCATTAATGTTCAAATTGGTGTGTTCCTAAATAGAGCTGGCAGCAATTCTAAGCACTATTGCTAATAGCATAGCTTTTGTGGGTTGTGTTTTGGGCTGCCAGGTTTTCCGAAAGTATGAGAAAGGAAGGAATGGTGTCCATACTCACTCCAAAAGTCCTGGTGATATGAACTAAAATACTGGCATACCTGTAGTTTTAGTCAGATTAAGTTTTGCTTGTTTGGGGCTACACTGGCAATGCTCAGGGGTTACTCCTACCTCTGCACTCAGCAGTTATCCTATCGGTAGACCATTTGGGACACTGGGGATCAAACCCAGGTTGGCTGACAGGGAATTCAAAGTGACACTGATTACTCTGGTCAGTATTGGAAAAATCCAACAAGGAAAGAGGAAGTATAAGAAAACTTCAATCACCAAACAGAAGAACATGAGAAGAGAACTAAACACAAGGTAGGGAATAAGCAGCAACAGAAGCAAAGGAATGAATTACTAGTGTGCTCAATAACAAGATGTGTGAAGCCACATGAAAAGGGAGGGAGTGAGGGGGGGGGGAGTTTAAAATAGAAAAACCAGAGATCTGTGAAACAGTTTGAAAAGATATAACATCAGAATTACAGGGAGATACAAACACTAGTAAATGTAAGTACTGGATTTAAGATAGAACGTAAGTACTGGATTTAAGATAGAAACTAATACACAGGTATTGTCCAAATACCAACTTGTAGGTAGTTAATCAATTTATATAGATAGATAAAATAGACAAATAGGTTAGTCTGGAGGCCACATCTGGTGATCAGGGTTTTTTCCTGGTTCTGTGCTCTGCAAGCCACTCCTGGCAGCACTCAGGAAACCATATAGGGTACAAGAAATTAAACACAAATCAGCCACAAGCAAGAGAGTGCCTTGCCTATTATGCTCTCTGGACCCTAAACTGAAACATTTGGAACAAATATATCTATTTGTAACATGTTCTGGGTCTGATACTAAAGTGCTGGGGTGGGAGATTGAGAGCCAGTGCATATATGAAACACTCGGGAATCAAACTCAGGCATTTGTGTGAGCTAAGGCATGTGCTCTACCATTTGAACTATCTCCACAGTTCCAATCAATTGATTTTTGACCAAGGTGCAAAGTCAATTCCATGAGGAAAAGAATTGGGGGTAGGGGACAAATTATGTTGAGAAATAATTTACATTCAAGAGAGGCTTGAAAATAATAAATCTGGCTTAATAATGATTAAAAATCTTTTCTTCTGTGACCTACAGTTCAAGTGATCACATTTATACAGAGTTCTAGATATATATTTTAACTTGAATATCAACAGTAAGAAAACAAATAACCAAGAAATAAGCAAAAGATTTAAGAAACTCAACAACTATATATATATATATGCATGACAAATACATGGCGAGGTTCAATATCATTAGCCACTAAAAAATACCACAAATAAAAAAAAAACACACAAATGAAAGCCATGGTAAAATATCACTAAATACCGATTATGAGGTTTCAAATTAGTTAAAATAGGATACTCACAAAATTAGTAAAATAAAATAACAGATGGGAATGTAAACAGAAGTAACTTGAAAAGACCATCTAAAAGTTTCTTATAAATACATCTACATATAAATACATATTTACCAAATATACTTTCTCTACAGAAATAAATATCCACACTCCAATAATCAAGAATATTCTAAATAGCCTAAAGTGATTTGTCATTTCATACCACTGGGCTTTCATTGTTACTATGTTATCTCACTGGAATTTCACTCACCACCACAGTCCACCCTCAGTTTGCCTGGCAAGAATCTTCAAGACAGCAAAGTTGCTTTTGAGTTACTGAAAATTAAGAAATCTTTCAGTGGTTCTCTATGTTCACTATTATGCATGAGAATACACAATCCCTTACCATTCTTGCTTCATACTTAAAGACACTTAAAATGCCAACCTTGGGTCAGAGGACTGAAATAGTTCAAAGGACTGAAATAGAGGCTTCTTATTTGTGTATCTTGAGCTCAATCCCTGCCCATGCACTAGTATTGCCCCTTCCCCTCCAAATCTCAATCTACTGAGTACATTTCTCCTTTATTTGTCCAGCCATTCATGCCTTAGGCTAACAATGGTCCTTTCTCCCCAAAATATTTTTTCTACGGCTTTTTTGTGGCTAACAAATACCATTTTTGGAGCTGGACAAATAGTAAAGCAAACAGGGTGCTTGCCTTGCATTTAAACAACTTAGGTTTGATCCCCTGCACCCCATATGGTGCCCTGTGCCCCACCAGGAGGAATCCCTTTGAGCACAGAACCAGGAATAAGCTCTGAGCAGCACCAGGTATGCCCCCCCCCCAAAGCCATACATACACTCCACATACACAAATACTGTATTTTAGAATAGTTGTCATCTTCAAGAAATTTGCCCCGCATGCCCAGGCTAACATAATTATGCCTTTCTTCAGCGTTTCATCTTTGTTATCACTACAACACTTACTTTATAATGAAATTTTATTTTATGCATTCACAGCACTCAATTTGCTCCCCTAATATAAGCAAAGGATATCCTTTACATTTCTCATGTTCAGAATAAAATGAGATACCAGGTACTTAAAGAAAACTATCAGGGGGCCGGGCGGTGGCGCTGGAGGTAAGATGCCTGCCTTGCCTGCACTAGCCTAGGACGGACTGCGGTTCGATCCCCTGGTTTCCCATATGGTCCCCCATGCCAGGAGCAACTTCTGAGCGAATAGCCAGGAGTAACCCCTGAGTGTCATTGGGTGTGGCCCAAAAGCCAAAAACCAAAAAAAAAAAAAGAAAGAAAACTATCATTAGCACTAACTAACAAGTTTAAAATAGTATGCAGTTTGTACATGCAAATAAGGTAGCTATATTTAATAGTTTTGCCTCACCATTTTGTTGTCCACACAAATAACCTCATGTCAATTTATGACTGGAAGGTTCTTTCACAATAAACTCAGTATTATTATGAGCTGTAAAGCCCATATTTCAAAATTGACCCATTTGCTCTCACTATCCAGTCAATATATCATTCTTTTATTGGGACAAAATTCATTGAAAACAGTCTCCAGGAATCTAAGGATAGCAAACATCTGAATAATGTTTTATATTCTGAGAAACTACCTGTATTTTAAAAGGGTAGTTATAAAATCAATTAAGCACTGAACTGGTATGAGAAGACTTTTTGTAAGCAGAGGTCCATCCCATGGTGCTGGTGAGGGGTAAAGCACTGGGGCTAGTTCACCCTTCTCTGTGGAAGTGTGGGCCTGATGGTCTGTACTTGGAAGGGAGCAAAGGGCCATACCTGATGATGCTGAGCCCATAGGCTAACAGGTACTTGGGCCCTGCAGTACCACAGATCTAACTCAGGACCTCAACTCATGTTAGTCATGTGCTTTATTGTTTGACCTATCTCCCGGTACCCTGAGAAAATGCTTGAAGGTTAATTCCCCAAAGGTCAATGAAGAGAAAGAAGACCAGAGTTTATCTACTTATGACTAAGCTATAGTCAAGTTATAATAGAATGAGGAAACTGTAGCTCACTGATTTCAGACAAGTACTTATCAACATGAAAATTTAGGATAATAATAAAAATAATCTGTGGTCCAAATATTTTTGTCTTTGGATCACACTTGGATGTGTTAAAGGATTACTCCTGGCCCTGCATTAAGGGATCACTCCTGGCAAGTGACCAAACTGGTGTTGGAAATAGAACCCAGATAGGTCATGTACAAGGCAAAAGGCTTACTCACTGTACTATCTTACTAGCCCCTATATAAGAATATTCATAATAAATGTAAATTTCTATATATTGAAAAGTTATATCAAATTGTTCAAAGACTGTAACCCCAAGAATTCATAACACCTGGGACAAGAGTAACAATAAAACAGATAGGGTGTTTGCCTTGAATGAGGCTGATCAGAGATTGATACCTACCGTTCCGTATGGTTCCCTGGGTAATTACTTAGTGCAGAAACAGAAAGGAATAACCCCCTAAGCAGTTCTGGTATGCCCCCAAACACCCAAAAGAGATTTCATAACACTCGGTCTATACAACTTAACTTTATTGAACTTTTGTAGACTCAAGAAAATCTGCACTCTTAAATCTATTTTCTTTCTTTGAATGCCTATTTCTTGCAAGGAACCACACCTGGCAGTGTTTGGAGGTTGTTCCCATGAGTGCTCCTGGAGACAGGAAGCATATAGTGCATGTGACTAAACCTAGGTTTCCATTATTCAAATCAAGTGTTCTAGCCCTTTCAGTTTTCTAGCCATTTTTTTTTTTTTTTGGTTTTGGGGCCCTGAGCGGTGCTCAGGGGTTACTCCTGGCTGGCTGTCTGCTCAGAAATAGCTCCTGGCAGGCACTGGGGACCATATGGAACACTGGGATTCAAACCAACCACCTTTGGTCCTGGACCAGCTGCTTGCAAGGCAAACACCGCTGTGCTATCTCTCAGGGCCCCAGCCCTTTGAGTTTTCTATCCTTAGCCTACACATCCTTTCAAACTGCTGAGAATGTACCAATAGATATACAGGCATAAAAATTATATCATCTGGGCAGGCACGGGGAAGAGAGGGCGAGACCATATGGGATGCCACCGTCCTTCCTGAATCAGCTGCTTGCAAGGCAAACACCCTACCGCTGTGCTATCTCTTCGGCCCTCTCTGTTCCTATTTTAAGGCATCAAAATGAGAAAACTCATGACAATATTCTGAAAAACAAAAAAAACATATTTCTTATTTTCACAAGTGAATGAGTAATGAAGCAAGGCCAGAATATAGCACATTTCTAGTTGATAATTACCTTGTTCTCACACATCATCTTATGGCTACATCACTGAATAATTATTGCAGTGGCATGGTTTTTTAAAAATTCATATAGTGTTTACATGCACTTACATTTTTGAAAAAAAAATACTGACCTAAAATTGCATTGAAAAGCAATAGGTATGTATTAAGCAACACCAAAAGAAAAATAACATTTAGTCCCTAAATATACAACTAGGTTGACCTTTAGGTAAAAGGGAAAAATATACAGTGACTATATGTTGAATTGTATTTATATTAAGTGACTACATATATATGTACGTGTGTGTATAGATATACACACACATATATATATATACATACATACATATATATGTGTATATATATACATACATATATATATATATATATATATGACTGATGTCAGCAAACTTCTTTCTTGGTTTTTATTTACTACTTCAGTAAGAACTTCATTACTGAGGCCAGAGTGATAAGCACAGCAGGATTTTGCCTTACACGTGGCCAACCAGGGTTTGTTCCTGGCATCCCATGTGGCCCCAGGGCATGCCAGGAGTAATTTCTGAATACAGTCAAAAGTAACCCCTGAATACTACCAGGTGTGACCCCAAAGCAAAATAAAACATCCACTAGTTATCTTTGGTTTCTTCCTTATTTCTCTATGGGGTCTAACTCAGTATAGCTTAGTGGTTAAGACTACACTTTGCGTGTGAGAGGCCCTAGGTTCCATTCCCAATACAAAACTAAAAAGAAAAATGTGAAGAGGACAGAAAGAGAATAGTGCATAAAGTGCCTGCTTGCATGTGGCTATAATGAATTCAGTCCTAAGCACCCAATATGGTTCTTTAAGTCCAAAAGGAGTGTATTGCTGAGAGCAGAGCCAGGAGTAAGTCATGAGCACAGCCAGGTTTAGCCCGAAGACAAACAAAACATTGTTTTTAAAAGACTGGTAGAGGCTTGCCTTGAACACAGCCAACCCAGGTTGGGTCTCCAGAATCCCATATGGTCCCCCAAGCACTGCCAGGAATAATTTCTAAGTGCTGAACCAGGAGTTACCCCTAAGTATCACTGGGTGTGGCCCAAAAACAAAAGTTTTTTTTTATTCTGCATTTCAACAGCACACAAAGTCTTGAGGACAGAGCCAAATATCTCTCTCTCTCTCTCTCTCTCTCTCTATATATATATATATATATACATATATATACACACCTATATATATGTATGTATCGGAATATATACATATAACATATATAAAATGTATATACACCTATTTACATTTGATCTAAAAATTACTATTCTAGAATACTTTACCATCCACTCATTTTCCCAATCAGTGAGTATATTTCCAGAACATCATTTCTCAGTGTTTGCAATTCATATTCCATTACATCAGTGGTTCTCAAATAGTGGGGCATGCCCCCGGGTGGGGGGCACAAAGCTCCATAAAGGGGGATGTGTTTGGCATCGGCAAACACTGTCATAACAAGCTAAGCCCCGTGTTTATGTCTCTGGAGCTGAGAGTTGCTGTGTCCTGCTTCAAACCCCACTTCGAAAAGCTATGCATGGCAAAACATGCTTATTGTAGCCATTAATCTAGACATCACCACTGATTTAAAAAATCAGCTTAAATTCTTTTTTTTTGCTTTTTGTTTTTGGGCCACACCCAGTGACGCTCAGGGGTTACTCCTGGCTATGCGCTCAGAAGTCACTCCTGGCAGGCACGGGGGACCATATGGGAACCGGGGGATCGAACCGTGGTCCGTCCTAGGCAAGGCAGCAGGCACCTTACCTCCTGCACCACCTCCCGGCTCCCACAGCTTAAATTCTTTTATATATTTTTGTTTTGCAGGTTAACGTTTGGTTTTTTTGTTTTTTTTGTTTTTTTTT
>PVKC010009313.1:0-26996 GCA_004027635.1 Crocidura indochinensis
AGGAAGGAAGGAAGGAAGGAAGGAAGGAAGGAAGGAAGGAAGGAAGGAAGGGAATAAGGGAGGGAAGGAGGGAAGGAGAGAGGGATAAGATAAAATTGGAACCTAGGGCATGAATTGAGGAGTGAAAACCAAAATTTAAGTGTGAAAGAGAAGGAAAAGAAGGTAGGTCTGCCCCTATCCACCACCACGGAAAACTACAGAAAAAACTACCAAACTAAAGGCATTAGGTCCAGTAAGGTGAAGGTGGGGAGGCTTGTCTTATGGATACCAACGTGAGCAGCAGGAAGGCTGGAGGTTTTGTTCTCAAGAATCAAGACAAGACAAGAACAAGGGATCATTCACCATAGCTGCACACAAGGATGGGACAATCACTGGCACCAAAATGGAAGGTATCAAAGTCTACATGGAATTAGAAAATGCTCATCTCCAAGAAAGGTCAAATACAATGGAAAGAAAAGTGGGCTTCCATATTTGAGGAAACCCAAAAACTGAATGAGAAATAGCAACAATTTAAGTTTCCTTGATTAAAAACAAACCAAGCCCTTCAACTTTTGTTCCACTGCAGAGTGGTGACCTAACAGTCACTCAGATACACATTCAGGATCTGCTTTCAGTCTTTTGAATTTCTCTCTTAATTATGCTGGATCATAAAATAGTTGAAGAGTCTCCAATATAAGAAGACAAAAATATAAAGTAAAAAAAAATTAGATTTAATATAAGTTGATGAAAATTAGTAACGATACCTTTCAAGAAATAAGATAATAAAGTCATAAAACATAAATGAAATTTATATAAAAACAAACTCTTTTTTTTTTTTTTTTTTTGGTTTTTGGGTCACACCCGGCAGTGCTCAGGGGTTACTCCTGGCTCCATGCTCAGAAATTGCTCCTGGCAAGCACAGGGGACCATATGGGGCACCGGGATTCGAACCGATGACCTTTTGCATGAAAGGCAAACGCCTTACCTCCATGCTATCTTCCGGGCCCTAAAAACAAACTCTTTTGAGGGCCAGAGGGATGGTGCAAGTAGAAGGGCATTTGCCTTGCATCTAACCTAGGACGGATTACAGTTCAATACCCTACTGTCCCATATGGTCCCTCAAGCCAGGAAGAACATAGTCAGGAGCACATAGTCAGGAGTAACTCCTGAGTATCACTGGGTGTGGCCCAAAAAAACAAATAAAATAAAGTAAAATAAATAAAAACAAACTCTTTTGGGGGTGGATCACTCTTAACAGAAGTTGGAAGACTGTATCTGATGCTGGGGGTTGAATCAGGGTCAGTTGTATGCAAGGCAAGTGCCTTACACTGTACTCTCTCTCTCTAGCCCAAAATCATATTTATGAAAATAATAAAATAAGGTAATAGTCAAATCACAAAAAGTATATAAAAACTTAAAAAGTGAAAAATGAATGAAATTTCACAAAAGTCAGAAAAAAAGTGAAGGAGAAAACTTTAAATAGAAATAAAAGAGAGGAATAATTTAATAGATACAATAATAACTTTATAATAAGGACTGGAGCAGGGGTCCTCAAACTTTTTAAACAGGGGCCCAGTTCACTGTCCCTCAGACCATTGGAGGGCCAGACTATAGTAAAAACAAAATTACGAACAAATTCCTATGCACACTGCATACATCTTATTTTGATGTGAAGAAACAAAACAGGAACAAATACAATATGTGGCCCGCAGGCCGTAGTTTGAGGACCACTGGACTGGAGCAATAGCACAGTAGTAGGGCATTTGCCTGGCATGCAGGCAACCAGGATCAGCCCACATTCAATCCCTGCTATCCTGAGCCTTTCAAAAGCAATTTCTGAGAGCAAAATCAGGATTAACCCCTGAGTTGGTATGGCCCAACTCTCCCCAAATATAATAGTAACTTTGCAATAGATATTTCTGGAGGAAAGCAATAAAGAAAAAGGAGAAATTCTCCCCCTCCCCTACCCCAGAAAATAAATGCCAGATTCTTTCTAAGTACTAAAAATTTTCAGAATGTAGTGATTTCTAGCACCATGATTACATGCATACATGCTAAGGCACATCAGACTTGAAATTTCAAGATAGCAGCTATAAATAGAAAATCAATTTAACCCAAAGAGAAAAGACAAGAAATCAAGCGATGAGAATCAGAATGGAGCTGGCCTTCTCAAGAATTTTTAGAAGTAGAGCAGCAACAAAGAAACTCACAGTTTGGAGATTAAACAGTTCCTAATGTAGAATTCCATCCCCTGAAATGCGCTCATCAAGTATGAAGACAGAAAAGGAACTATCCTCAGACCTGAAAGGATTCAAAGTATTCAACCCTATGAGACCTCTCTGAAAAGACTACTGCAGGAAATATTCTACTTTCTGGGAAACGTATTCATCCAAAAATAGGTTAGTTTCCTGGGATAAAACCTACCTATAAATGTGTCTTAAAATTACTGTGCACTACACAGAATGAGGCATCACTGAAGTTAGAGACATAAATTTTGGAAAATATAGGAAAATAGATATATAACAGTGGAAATTGTAACCCCACCCCACATTCTTTGTGTAACCTTACCTACAAGAAAGACCTTCCCATTTCTGGGAGAGGTCTTGGGAAGGTTACAAAAGGTTTGACCTCAAGGGCAGAAGGGGATTTGACTGGATCCAGGATGGAGATGGTGCAGAAGGAAAGAGATAGCTGAAAGACAAGTTAGAATGCAGGGCTGAATAAGGATCCAGCGTAAATGGTTGTGATATAGGCCACATGTGTTGGTCAGGGCTGAATAGAGATGATCTCTCTGGTAGCCTGACTGCATGTGAGTTTTCTACCTGCCGCTATCCTGAACTTGTAGACCAGCTGCTGAACAGAATACACGTGGTCCTGGGCTGGAGGAGAAAGGCCTCCATCACCATCCACCTCCATCCAAACCCATCCAAAGGGCTTTAATTCTACAGGAATGAGGTGTTAGAGAGACATACCAAAGTACTTGCTTTCTATGCAGCTGACCAAAGCTTGATGCCCAGATCCTCCTAAGCATGTCTAAGATCTTCCTAGCATCTCCTAAGCATGCCAGGAGTGATCCCTCAGCAAGCTTCCAAAAACAAACAAACAAAAAACAAACAAAAAAAAACCTAAATGAGAAAACAAGATAATGGACAATAAGGATGATCCCCTAATACAGAAGGACTCATTCCAGAAGTAGCATGGAGATAGCTAGCTGTCCACACCAACAGTAATGATACAGATTTGTATTGTGATAGGTTTCCAAGGAAAACTACATGGAAGAATCATAAAAAGCTACATACAGGGGCCAGCAAGGTGGCACTAGAGGTAAGGTGTCTGCCTTGCAAGCACTAGCCAAGGAAGGACCGCGGTTCGATCCCCCGGCGTCCCATATGGTCCCCCCAAGCCAGGGGTAATTTCTGAGCACTTAGCCAGGAGTAACCCCTGAGCATGAAACGGGTGTGGCACGAAAAAACAAAAAACAAAAACAAAAACAAAAAAACTACATACAAAACATTTTCTTTTTTGGCAAAACCCAAATATCGGGGCTGGAGAGATAGCACAGTGGTAGGGCATTTGCCTTCCACAAAGCCAACCCAAAACAGGTGGCTATTCAAATTCTGCATCCCATATGGTCCCCTGTGTCTGCCAGGAGCAAATTCTGAGCACAGAGCCAGGAGTAATCCCTGAGCACTGTCGGGTGTGACCCCAAAACCAATAATAATAATAATAATAATAATGACCCAAATATTTTTGTAAAAAGACCCAGGAAAGAAATGTTTTTGATAATGTATTGGATATAATACAATCAATAATATACATGCATTTATGACAGACTTCAATAAAATCATGATGAAAAGATGAAAGAAGAAATATATATGTTCAGGTCAAGACCAGAAATGTGCTCCTTCATCTAAGATAATAGTGGAAGAAACATGCAATACAGCACTCAGAGGCATATCACTTACACACAGGGGTCTCAAACTCGTGGCCCACGGGCCGTTTGAGGTCATTTGTACAACATTTTGTGACCCTGCCCTAGAGGAATCTTTTTTTGTTTTGTTTTGTTTTAGTTGTTTGGGTTACACCCCCCAATTTCAAGGCTTACTACTGACTTTGCACTCAAGGATCACCCCGACTTTGCCTCCTTCGGCCCCCAGGTAAATTGAGTTTGAGACCCCTGATACAAATATAAATTAAGAAATCAGGGGGGAAAGTTTATATAAGTTGATATACATTCACAGCTTTGGGGAAAAGGGATCACGAGAGAGATACAGAAAAGGATTAAGTTTCCATATAAGCCCAGAATTCTGGTTCTCTATGAACAAGTTATTAAAGTCATGTTGAAGTACTACTTTGAATTAAATAGAGAGAATATTTGAAAACTGAAATAAGGAATTGATTAACCCTTACCATCCTACATTTGCACATCTCCAAAACATTAGCAAACCTCTGATCCAAGGTGTCATTAAGTAGTTCAATTACCTTGAGAAGTCCCCTTGCATTATTCCACAATAAACAGCATCCTTGTAAATTAGCATGGTAATAACGTGCATAGATCAAGGGCTTCACAATTAACAACGTGCAGAGTGTGCCATACAGTCCCAATGACTATGCTGTGCAACGGGCATTGCATTCTTTTTTGTTTTTGTTTTTGTTTTGGGGCCACACCTGGCAGAGCTCAGGGATTACTCTTGGCTCTGCGTTCAGAAATCGCTCCTGGCAAGCTCGGGGGACCATATGGAATGCCAGAAATCGAACCCTGGTCCATCCTGGGTTGGGCACATGCAAGGCAAACGCCTTACCTGTGCTATCTCTATGGCCCAGGGCATTGCATTCTTTAGATGTATACACTAGATTTCAGAGACAGTGCAAGACCTAACTGAGTTATAGTAAGTGACATACTCTTGGGACCTGAATTCTGAAAAAGGAGGGATGCCATTTTGTGAAAGTCACATGGCAGGCTTCTTAGGTTCTGAGCAGGGAGAGACAACATTTTGTAAGAACCAAATGGCTAAGTCACATGCTAGGGATTCACAAGCCTATTTCCATAGACCTCACCCTAATCTACCTGGCCATACCAGGTAGCCTATCAGGGAAGGACAAGGAAGCAGTAGGAAGGTACCTCCTCTAAACAAGAGCCAATCATTTTAAGAATCATCAGAAAGTTGGAACCTCCCTATATCCCTTCCCAATATAATCTTCCTCATGACCCTGGGCAGGACTCATCTCCTTGTGGGGGAGGGAAGGATGGCCCTGGCTGGCCAGGTTGGGGGGTTTTGTTGGCAGATGAATTAAAGTATTAAATTTTATTTTAGCTGTGTGGTTTCGTCCTTTACTCTGGAACCCTACAAAAACAACAGGCAAATCACATTTACACATTAATGCACAGATACTAAGAAACAAATACATTCACAGCAGTTAGATCTTCTAACACAAGAGACAGGCTAGCAAGACCTACTTTATAATTGTATTTCTTTGTCCATTTAATGTGGTTAGAATAAATAGTTTGGAAAAAAAAAAAAGACTGTCAGAGGAAAAAATCCAAGGTCATATTTAAGATAAATTTGGATTTATTTTAGCTGCATGGGAAGAAAATATTGCATCTCAAAGCTTAATATTTTTAAATGGACTTAAGACATTCTGGTAGCTTCAGAATTTTTTTTTTTCATGAGGAGGGAGGTGTCTGAACCAGAACCAGTAGCTCAGCACTCAGTAATTACTCTTGGAGAACTGCAGGGATCATATATGATAGGACCCCTGTTGGCTGTGTCCTGTTCCAAAGCAAGTGCATTATTCACTATCTATCTTTCCAGACCCATTTTCTAGATTATTAATGTCTATATTGGGTTGAAATAATTAGTTTTCCAATCGGAATCCTGAAATGAGTTTGTGAGCTCGATTTCCACATCAGATGACCAGGAGGACTGTAGGTCTGATTGTTGATTGCTCTGGGTATCCTTGAATGGGAATTCTATTCCTTCTTCTATGATGCTAATATTACTTGAATCTCCAACTCACTCTCCTCCACCCTACTTTCTTCTATTTTTCATTTATATGAGAAAATTGATTTTCCAAAATGCACGGTGCAAGCCAGCTCTCAAGCACTACAATGCAATGTACCTAATACAGAGAACACACTGGGCTTTTGCTATCATCCTTTGGGAACAAGCAGGAGAGCCAGGGAACAGAATTGGTCACACTGACTTTTTACCACAATTCTGGATTCCACTTACTGAAGATTAATTCTGAAAAGAGCATGCAGCTTGCAGCTGAAAGCAAATCTTTCCTGGACAAAAATGATCTGTATTTCTATTAGTGGGTCCAGCCAATTTCTATTCATGTAATAGTATTAGATAATACCACAAGCTTGTGACAGTGAACAATAGTTAAGCTACATGCCTACCATTTTCTAATAAGTTCAGGACACATATTCTCCCATTAATTTATTCAGTGATTTCTAGGTACTGAAGTCTGGAGGAGAGGGAGAACCTTTCTACTTAATTTTTTTAATGCTAACGATCTGATTTGGAGTTTCTGCAAATAAACTAGACAGGAACTCCTCAGCTCAGAAGCTGTTCTGAAACCCCATTTTCAATTTTTTTGTATAATTGCTTGTTTATAACTCAGAACAACACTATTTAGCTAAAGTATTCATTAAAATAATTCCATATCCAGCCTGAAAATATCTCACATTTTTCTTACTTTAGTCTTTCTCAAGTTCTCTGGCTTTGAAAATCCTGGCATTCTCCTTCCAACTACCTGGGGTGCAGGAGTGGACCATGGTTCCCCACTATCATGATCACTCTTTCTGCTACATCAGGGTGGGAGGAAAGCATTCACCCACTCTGGAATATTTGGTGACAGGGCAGGGTGGAGAAGTCACCTCTGCAGCAAAGGTTTCTCAATAAGAACAATGAGAATTCCTCTTATTTTAGGTCCAAGGCATCAGTCATTTGCTCCCAACGCTCTTATTGACTATAAAATCCAAATTCTCCTGGTGGGATTCACTGCCTACTAAGATGAGCATCTGACTTTCCTTTCCGGCCTGGTCTTTCACTATGTATCTCTAGGATCAAAGCAGAATCTCCCACAACTCACACTTCTGCCTCAATACTTCATGCACTTCCACCCACCATACCCCTCCATGCCCAAGTACAACTGTCTAAAACACTTTCCACACTCTCCTCCTGAGCCTCCTCTTTTCTTCTTATATGCTTAATCAGCTCTGGAAAACTGCTCCCCAACAAAACTAACCTCTCTCCTTTTTCTCTGATTCATGCCATACCTTTAAGCCTGCTCTTCCTTTATCTTTATACCAGTTTGCTGATGCCTAACAAGCACAGAAGATATACAAATATCTTCTGTGTGTGGATAATGGACCTTTTAAAAAGTCCTTGGAATATTTTCAAGCATTGAAGTTTGGGATCCATTCAAAGTAGTTTAGAAGGGGTCGGAGAGATAGCATGCCTTTCATGCAGAAAGATGGTGGTTTGAATCCCAGCATCCCATATGATCCCTGTGCCTGCCAGGGGTGATTTCTGAGCATAGAGACAGGAGTAACCCCTGAGCGCTGCTGGGTGTAACCCAAAAACCATAACAAAACAAAAAAAAAGTACATTAGAAGTAAATAGGTGTTTTCAAGATCTTGTTTCTAGCTTGCTATTTTGAACTTACAGTAATTTTTCTCCATGGAATCAATAACATCTGCAAATCCACTAAAATGTCTCTACTTTCTGATTTAAGGCACACGTAACATTACCTGCTCCAGAAGGTTGTCTTCCATTCTTCAGTCTAACCTAAAATGCCTTTCGCAACTCCTCCACTTCCTTTCCTCCTTGGACTTGGCACTATATTATTGCAAGTCAACTTCTTGCCTCTCTCCCTCCCTAGACTGTAAATTACTTTTCTCCTTCCCTAGTCTGTAAATTCTTGGTAAAAGAGGTTATTATTTCTAAACCATGTCTAGCACTTAGCATAATGCTGATACACAGCAGGCATTCAAGAACATGCTCTATTTGTTTTTCCAATCAGCTATAAGTAACATGAAGCAACTTGCAGGTAGATATCATATAGTACTCCACAAGGGCCTGACAGTGCATTGCACTTATAACAAATGAGTGTTCCTTAGCTATTTATATAAAATAGGTGAGGTTTTACCCAGGGAACTGCTCAGGTTATAAAATATGGGTGAGAAAGAACTCATAGTTCTCCCAATGCTGTACTTTTTTCAATTTTCAATATGGTCTTGAGAGAAAGTACTCAGCCTGTGGGAAAGTCTCAAGGGCCATCAAGATTTGTTGACTTCATTTTTCATATTCTAGAGATTCTCTCTTTTTCCATATTCTATCACCCTCATAAATTATCTCACTCCCTTCAACTGAGGATGCACATTACTCCAGTTATTTTTAGAACACCCTTGTGTGCAATATTGGTAGTTTAAAGCACCAGAGAGAATCTGCACAAACACACAAGGATTCTCCTGGGATATGTGTTTTGTCCTTGATGCTGCTTCAAAATGTCCAGAGATCCTTCTTCTATGAACCAGATGAACCACATTCAAGGCTCAGGTTATGATTTCCTTTGTAGGTTCAACCTTCCCTTGTGTATTTATCATAAATATATTTTAAACACAATAGGAACTACTGTTTAGATAAAAACAGGGAATATAATAAGCAATGTTTGTGATATACACAGAACCTGAAACAACACCTGCATGCTTTATGCCTCATGCCTTCTATCTAGGACCAGGACCTAGCCCATATTTAAGTTATCTACTAATCGAGAAACAATAATCTTCCACCATCCTTCACTCTATCCCCAAATGTAATGTCCAGAAGCAATGCTAAGTACATTAGATGATGTAACAGTCACAGGCCACCAAGGGCTAAAGCTGTCTACTCCAGCACTGAGCTTTGTATATTTGGCAATGTAGGGCATTGGACATCCTGCCCGTATCCTTAGGAAAATCATTAGCACACAATAAGGGAAGAGACATATGACATGCAGGATGATGGAATTGCAAAAAGGACTTTGCCCAATGTCAACATTGTTCTTTTTCCTTCCTAATAAAGTTTCTAATGTGCAATTTCTTTTTTTATGTGCGGTTTCTTAATTAGGAAACTAGATTTCAAAATTCAAGCTCTGTAACATTCAGAGATAAATACCACAGGGGTAAAGTACTTGTCTTTCATGTGCCTGGCCCCAGTTTGATCCCAAGCATCACTTATGTGCCCCTCCCCCGCCACGGTTCAGGAATGATCCCTGAACATAAAGCCAAGAGCAAGTTCTGAGCACTGCCAGATATATCCCCCTAACTAAAATATTTTATATATATATATATATATATATATATATATATATATATAAATAATTCAAGAACAAGTAACAAGAGGTTTTTACAGACTTCATAAATTAGTACCATGTCACTAATTCCTCAAAGTGCTGCAGCTCATGGAACTGTCTATGGTGGTAAAAGTGCCCTACCTACGCTATCCCAAATGGTAGTATTTGTAGCTATTGAGTTGCTGTGCGTTTATTATTTTTCTAATGGAAACATATGGCCATTGTTTACTAATCTGTTCAGCTCTAGTTTCTGAAACAAAAAAAGGATACCCTTTAGGCAAAATAAAATAAGTCACCTTAGAGGCCGGAGTGATAGTACAATGATAGAACACTTGCTTTGTAAGTGGTCAGCCAGGGTTTACTTTCTGGCATTCCATATGGGTTTATTAGCTCAGTGTCTACTTTGCTAGAAGAAAGTTTAACTAAAATCTCAAACAGCTAAAATCAGTTTAAGAATAGTTGATCAACCATGGGTATTTCCCACCAGTAGAATTGTTGAGAGCAGGGCAGACATAATATAAAAAGCAGAGATAATAGTATATAGAACTGACATAAGGCTTGTCCTGTCCTAGTGAGTAAAGAAGAGAGGTGGGGAAGAAGATAGGGAATCAGGGAGAAGGAATCTTATTTGGTATTAGAAATAAAAATGAAACATGCCAAATAAACATTTAACCAAACTGAATGACAAAATAAAATGCCTTCATTTAAATAAAATGTCTGCAACCTAAGCAAAACTTTGGAAATATCATCAGTAATTTGTTGAATTAGCAGTCTAGAAATGAAGCTTTTGGAAGGAGATTTTAATGCCAATTGGTCTGCACTCATGCTAATCCATATACATAGGGCAACCATGGACACAGGAACAAATAATCCTCAGGACCATCCCTATGCTGGTGCAGGCAGTGCCCTGACTAGCACAGTCAGAGCAGGGACAGGTAGAAATGGAAATGCAGCCTCAGTGACACCTTAAATGACTCTGGGATTGACAAAGTTCAGGAGTGAGAAAGGATTTTTGTTCATTTCTCCAGCCAAATAGGAACCTGTTTTTACTTCAAAGGCACATTTTGTTCTTGGTGGCCTTGATTAAACCTCATTTAGAGTTAACTGCTCCATTCTTATGAGAAGGTCAAGGATAAACTAGTGTGCTGTCCAATAAGCATAGCTAGAAAAGTAAGGTGATTCAATATACACTTTTAGAAAGGGATATATGAAAAAAGAAAACAGAAATGGTTCAGGCTAAAGAAAGAGGGCAAAGATGAAATGTTATACTTGATTTCAAGAATTTAAAATCTGTCATCTAGGAAAAGGGGAAAGTTCATTCTAAATATTCTCCCAGAAATTAAAACATAAAAATTATAACAGCAAGTAAAAAAATAGGAGGGGAGATCATTTCCATACTGATCATAGAGGCAGCATAATAAATCAGAAAAGCCTAGGTTTTAGAGGAGACTTTGAAATGAGCCTGAATCCTGACTCCATTAACTAATAGCTCTGTGGCTTTGGGTATTTATTTTTTGGTTTCGGGGTCCTATACCTAGCTCAGTATTCAGGAATTATCCCGGTAGCGTTCAGGGGACCATATGAAATATTGGAAATTGAACCTAGGATGACCACATGCAAGGTAAGCACTCTACCTACTATACTATTAGTATCCTATAGTAATAGTATTATAGTATACTATATTATTCTATACTACTCTACTATTATTACTCTGGCCAATAACTCTATAAGCATTTGCTTTGAAGCAAATGATTATCTCCAGATGAAAGTCACTTCTCTCATACATAAAATAGAAATAAGTTAATCATTATGAACATTGAAAGATCAAAAAGGCTCAGTCTCTAATTCATGCTAAATATTCATTAAATGATTGCAGTTTCATTTTCCTAAAAAAAATGACTAGCAATTAGACCTGGCCATTGTTATCACTTTCTCCCTTAAAAAAAGAAAAAGAAAAAAGAACTCCTGGTACTGAAGACATTCACCAATAGACATTACCATTTATTTAAGACATTTAACCATGTAGAGGTTCGCAAAGTATTTTGTTTTTGGTTACAGGCAGCAGAAACTAACCTTGGTTCACTGAAGCAAAATGGAAGTTTATTGGGAAGATATTGGATAGTTCACAACTCATTAGAAAGGCTGGTGATGGGTGCTTGCAATAAACAGGAGTGAGGGAAAAAGAAACTGGTTCTACCAGTATACTGTACCCAGTATGAATATAACAGGACTTTTAGAGTCCAAGTCAAAATAAGTAAAAAGGTTCAACTTGCACTCAAGTGATTTGAGGGTGGAAAGAGAAAGTTATCCTCCAACAGCTTCCAAAGCTTCCTCTAGCTTTCCTGGTGGAAAGTCAGGTAGGGGCCTGGATAAGAGTCCTTCACCATTTACACTCAAGTAGGGCAATGAAATTCCAAAACATAAAACAGGTATATTTAAACATTTATACTGATATTCTGCAACAAAGAATGCTTAAGTGCCCTGGCCATAAACTTCTACTGCCATGCAAATCCTGACTCCATTTCTCAGTAACTGAAAGCTAGAGATGGTGCTTCATGACCCTGTGCCTCATTTATAACATAGAAATAAGTTAACCATTGTGATCTTTGAAAGAACAAAAAGGCTCATTCTCTGTAAGTAAATAATAAATAATTTATTTCTTCTGCATATAATAATAGCACCTAGCTCAGAAAGCTGCTGCAAGAGTTCTATTCATAAGATCCCCTCTACAATCAGAAGGAAGTGAGGGAAGCTGACAAAGCAAGTGGAAAGATGGGCCAAAAGGGATTTAGGGAAGGGTCTCACAGTTCCTTCTCCTTTTAAGATCATTCCTCTCACCTGGAGTGAAGTATACACTATCTACACTGTATATGTGTACAGCACTTAGCACAATTCCTGGCACTTAGAGTAAAGCATCAATGAATGTTATTATTAGTAGGATTACTATGAATACTGCGAGCTTCATGAGCATATCCCAGATGAACTTTTGCTAAGCAACACAAAGGATCCAGCTTCTCTAGTGACTTCATGGCAAACCAGAAAGTCACTGACTTTAGTTGTGTCTTGCCTGGCACTTCTTGATTTCCCCATGTAGATAGTGGGTTTTTATCACACTGGAGCTGTTTCAGCAAAGCTGTTTTGAATCACTGTAAAAAGTGCACAACAAAATATCTGAGAAGCATTCACTGCTGAAAGAATGCTAAAGACAGGCATGCTAATGAACCAGTGGGAATAACCATTCACTGTTTCTTGGATTCATCACATATTATTTCTTTCAAACATTATTTTTAGTTCCTGGAAGAGATATTTTACTAAAAGTGGAAGTTAAAGACCAGCTTCCAAGTAGCCAAGCTGCTCCCAAAAATAGGTGTTTTCTCTTAAATGGCCTTGAGAGTGGGACCAGGGGAGCCATGTTATCCAGTATATTCTTAGAAATCAGCAACATTATTGTTCCCTTATCAAAGAACAAAACAGATGTTAAGAAAATGATGAGACCAGTGAGGTGGAGCGAGAGGTAAGATGTCTGCCTTGCAAACGCTAGCCAAGGAAGGGCTGCGGGACTGCAGTTTGATCCCCTGGTGTCCCATATGGTCCCCCCAAGCCAGGGGCAATTTCTGAGTGCTTAGCCAGGAGTAACCCCTGAGCATCAAACAGATGTGGCCCAAAAAACCAAAAACCAAAAACCAAAAAAAAAAATGAATTTGCCTAGAGACATCCGTGCCTCACACAAAAGTTCATATGCTGGCTAGAACAGAGATGGCTGAAATGTCTTAAAAAGTCTGGCCATGAGTTTCCATAGATGGCTCAGACCTACCTTCAAACACAAGATCACAATCAGAAAAATACAACACCCAATTGATTGGTCCTATGACATCTTCCCCTTTATATAAACAACATATAAACATTAAATACAACTCTTCTGTATGTATATTCTTTAGCCTAAAAAATCTGAACACCATGGCTTATGCTAACCTCACACAATCTTTCACCTTCCATTTCTAAGATTCTTAAGTTCCCAATAAAATCTCTCATTTGTTAGTGTCAAAGGTGGTCAAAGGTGGTTTTGAAAATCCACCTATTCAGCAGTTAAATTTTCTTTTTTTTAATATCTTTATTTAAGCACCTTGATTACAGACATAATTGAAGTTGGGTTTCAGTATATAAAGAACATGCCCCTTCACCCATGCAACATTCCCATCACCAATGTCCGCAGTTAAATTTTCTGATGATAAAGTACAAATCCTTAACTGTTTTTTGATATTCATGTTGAAGAACACAGGAGATGATCATCTATGTTGAATGTTCTCCATATAATCAATAAATGTATTGAGGCAGCTATTTCTTCTCCCTTCCCCCAAATCAGTAAGCCCTGAAAGCATATGCTAGATGGAAATGTGAAATACAGTTGCTATAAAAATGAAATGCTATTTTTGGAATACCTATGTCATTTCTTGAACTGAATCTCCTTTACAATGAAATGGCTGCTGCTTAGCAACTAATGCAAAGGAAGAGACTGAATTATTCTCTACCCCCCCAACCCCCACTAGGAGGAAAATTAAACATCCACCGTCACACTTGTGGTTTCTTGTTCTGATGTCTATCAAAAATCCAAGGGAATAATAATACGACCATCCTCCTTGACAAAGCAGTATGGATTTGGTATGCCAGCAAGTGGTGACTAATTTTTCCTTTGTCCATGTGGTTGGTTGCTTGAGGTAAATGCAAGTAAATAAAATGAATGAAGGTAAAATGCTGCTAACTTCAATGTGACACAGCACTGAAGTGCAAAGAACATAAGACTTCAGATTCGAACATGAACTGAAGTCTGGCAATACCCCTCACAAGCCTGTGGCTTTGGAAAAACCACTCAGTTGTCAGACCTGTTTGAAGAGTATAATAGTATGAGAACAATACTAACCTCCCTACCTGTTGCCTAGCATGGCTGCAAGCTGACATTCAGTACAAGCAGTTTGTAACCAGCAAATCTTCCAAAGTATGACATCCATTTTTACTGTAAGTACCTAAGTTTAGTCAGTATTAGCAACTTAAGAAATAGCCAGAAATTTGTCTTTTTTTAAAAAAAATCTTTTAGATTTTATTGTAATTCCGCACTCGCTCATAGAAAGCTTCTTGTTTATATCTTTAAATAGCTCTCATGTTTATTTTTGAAACTGGTGACTTATTTCTCTAAAAAATGCTAAAGATGTTCTGCAAATATGAAAAAAATGACTCAGGATTTTGTAATGGTCCTTTGGAATTTTCTAGGTGTCTCTAACTGCACACATGAATATACTTAGGAATTCAGAAGGATGCTGTTATGGAAAAGCTTACAGCTTGTGGAAGCCTTCCAGTTTTAAGGCAGAAGACACAACTCTTCCAAGATTATTTTTCTCCTAAGACTATTTTTTTTTTGGTTTTTGGGCCACACCCAGTGACGCTCAGGGGTTACTCCTGGCTATGCGCTCAGAAGTCGCTCCTGGCAGGCACGGGGGACCATATGGGAACCGGGTGATCGAACCGTGGTCCGTCCTAGGCAAGGCAGCAGGCACCTTACCTCCTGTGCCACCTCCCGGCTCCCTAGACTTTTTTTGTTTTGTTTTGTTTTTGGGCCACACCCTGTGACTCTCAGGGATTACTCCTGGCTATGCTCTCAGAAATCGCTCCTGGCTTGGGGGACCATATGGAATGCCGGGGGATGGAACCGTGGTCCAACCTAGGCTAGTATGTGCAAGACAGATGCCTTACTGCTTGAGCCACTACTCCAGTCCCTCCTAAGACTATTTTAAAGCAATATTCAATGGTGCTGACCATTCAGCTGTACCATTTCAACCACATAAACTGCACACATATTATGCTATCTTTTTTCACTGGACCCTTCCTGACCTCTCTTTGCATTCCCATCTGATTACATTAAATCACAAGAGTTTGTACTAGAGGCAGAATTTAAGGGGACCATAGAGATAGTACAGTGGGTAGGGCCTTGCAAGTGGTAGACCCAGGTTCAATCCCAGCATCCTATATGGTCCCCTCAACCCTGCCAGGAGTAGCTCCTGAGCATCACCTGGAATGGCCCCAAAACTAAAACAAACAAACAAACAAAAATGTTCTTAAAAATAAAACATCAGGGGCCCGGGAGATAGCATGGAGGTAAGGCATTTGCCTTTCATGCAAAAGGTCATCGGTTCGAATCCCGATACCCCATATGGTCCCCTGTGCCTGCCAGGAGCAATTTCTGAGCATGGAGCCAGGAGTAACCCCTGAGCACTGTTGGGTGTGACCCAAAAACAAAAACAAAAAAAAAATCAATAAATTAAGAGGCAAGTGCTGGGCTGTAATCTATGCAAATTGTATCTAGACTTAAAGAAAATTATCTTATTCCCCCTCTCATGTAATGAAAAATTCATAGTTTTAAAAAGAATTATCACAGAACTCTCAATCTTGTCCTTTTTATAACTCCCAGTAGTACAAAACTAATCAGAGCAGAATCTATGCATGGACAGGAAAGAAATTCTTGTTCTCTGTCAACCAGGATTTGTTGGAATCTTTCTGTCTTTCTAACTAGGCTCACTGAAAAGAAAAGTGCTGTCCTTCATTCCAAGAGGTTGTGTTCTAATAAACAACTATATAGTAAAAATATTATTTGTATACAGAAACTGAGAACTGGTGAAGGAAGAACCTGAATATAAAACTGCTGTAAGAAAGCTACTTACACATAGGACTGCCACCTGACCAATTACTGACTCAAGCATGACACTTAAGAGCCTAAGCTCTGGGCTAGAGAGACAGCATAGCAGTAGGGCATTTGCCTTGCAAGCAAGCTGATCCAGGATGCATGGTGGTTCGAATCCCGGCATCCCATATGGTCCCCCATGCCTGCCAGGAGCGATTTCTGAGTGCAGAGTCAGGAATAACCCCTGAGTATGTCTGAGTGTGACCCCCCCTCCAAAAAAAGAGTCTAAGCTCTGATCAACATCCTTAAAATGGAGATAAGGAAACTTAATCGAGGGTTAAAAGTTATAATATACATTAAATGCTTAGCAGCTCTTGGCATAGACTAAGCATTTGATCAAATCTGTACTTAGTAATGATTAATATTTATAGATAGGCTGATAAGTAAATTAACACTTACATGCAGTTATATTTTGTTTTTCTTGCTAAAATCCTTTGCTTTATAGTTAAGAATGCTTTGCCATGGGAAGAATTCCAATACCACACCCAGGATCAGAGTACCCCTCCCTCTCCCTCTCCAGGGCCCTTCCCTTTCCATGCTTCATCCCCCAAATCAATTAATTATGATGATCGATTCTCCTATTGCATTGCCTTTGACCCTTTTTGCTATCTTGCTAAGTATATTAAGTCCCAAATATGAAACAGATAACTGAAGCCTAGTTTTGTTGGGCTTTTGTATATGTGTGTATGTGCTTTTATTTGTTTGGTTGGTTTTAGGGCCACACCCATAAGCACTCAGGAGTAATTCCTGGCTCTGAATTCCACTCAGAAATCGCTCCTGGCAGGCTCAGGGGATTATACGGGATGCCAAGGAACAAACCCAGGTCTGTCCCAGGTAGACCACATGAATGGCAAATGTTTTATCATTGTGCTATCACTCCAGCCCCTGAAACCCAATTTTGAATTTTTTGGGAGGTCACACCCGGCATCGCTCAGGAGTTACTCCTGGCTCTATGCTCAGAAAACACTCCTGGCAGGCTCAGGGGACCAGATGGGATGCTGGGATTCAAACCACCATCCTTCTGCATGCAAGGCAAATACCCTACCTCCATGCTATCTCTCTGGCCTCTGAAACCTAATTTTGAACCTGGTGAAGCTTTTCTTCCTCTTAACTCTAGAAGAAGAGCCTGGAAGATGGTCTGTCTATAAGGCCACTTGAAAGAACAAGCACTTAGTACCACAAATATGTTGTAGATCCTGCTTCTCAGCCTTGGCTTTCTTCTACTCTCTCCTCAACCCCACCCCACCCCAAGTCATCTTGTTCTAATCATGTTCCATAATTTCTGGGTTCAAGGTTTTTCCATGACCCATTTTAATTTCAGGTGCTAAAGATACTACTTTCATTGGAGAGAAAAAAAAATCCACTATTGCCTTATCTTTGCATGCACAGAGAGCCCAATTTAAAATGTAGAAACTTTTTCAAATCTAGCACCTTTCTAGAAAACCTCCACAGGGAATGGTTTCTGAAAGACACTGCAGAAAGCCATATCACATATACAAGGACCATGATAAGAATAGAAATCCTTCCAGTCTGGAAAAAAGATCCAGAAATTTGCCTCCAAGGGCTCAATGATCTGTTGCCACATAAGCTTATAAAATACTCTTTTATAAAATGTTATCTTTAAACAAATTACTTTTATGTTTTTAAACATATTTTCCCATTAAATTCTGAGCTCTCATATACAAAATGATGACTTTTTTTAAGTTACTCTGGAGTGTATTTTCCAGCTTCTTTCTGAAAGTTTAGGAAATCAAAGCAACTCACAAGGCTTTGTCTTTGTCTTTTAAAGAAAAAAGAAAAACATATTTGCTGTATCAATATTTATTTATAATTCTGAGCCATTATTTATAATTCTGGTGTTTGTGCTTAACAAACACCAAATAATCATGTACAATTTAAGAAATAAATCCGCTTCTTTAACCTGATTGAGAGATAACTGATACAGTCTCCCAAAAAGCTAAGCAATAATCCAGGACAAGCAGTATCTGGGAAGATTCTCATAGCACTGGCCACAGTCTGTCCCCATGAAGCAAACAGCAAAACAGGTCGGTGGAAAAAAATCACTGGTGAAAACCTTTGTTTCAAAACCTTTGTCTCCATTTAGTTCTCTTTCCTTCATCCCTGTGCACCTGGTTTCCTACTTGCAGGCAGCTCCATGTGAGTGTGGGCTGCTGTTTACTCATAGGACCTGCCCTCTGCAGCCTTCTGCCAGGTCAATATTAAGGGCATTCTCTACTAAGAGGGGAGGTCTATCCTAAGACATTGTGAAAGGAAATGCCCAGATTTGATACCTTAATGAATGCTAAGGCCTCTTGATTACTATAACTATGCATCCATTTCATTTTCATATTATCTGAATAATTTTATTATTGGCTACTGACATTTGACTCCTGTTCAGTATTTTGAAGAATAAATGAATCTGTTCCTTAACAGACATATGACTTTAACAGTTCTAAGGAAAACAGTCAGTGCAGGTAGGCGGTGATAGGGAACATTATCAAATATTAGTCTTCAAAATTGCACAAAGGTTGACAGATAGGGAAATGAAGGCACAGAGGAGTTAAGCAGACCAAAGCCATCAACAAACAGAAGTGGAAAACTGAACATGGTGAGACCAGAACCACAGTTCTTCACCATGGCTCTGCTCAGTCTCTCAGGTGATTGAAGAGTTAGAAAATATTTGACTTAATTTATTATAAGCTTGGGCTATCTTCCTGTCCATCTAATAAAAGTCAGCTCATTAATAGTGCAATTGAGGGAATAGAGAGATAGTGTCTTGCAAGTAACTGACCCAGGTCAGTCCCCAGAACCCCAGACGGTCCCATTAACCCCAGAGGAGTGATCCCTGAGAACAAAGCCAGGAGTAAAACCTGACCACCACCAGGTGTGGCCCGAAAACCAACAAACAAAACAAAATAATGTAGCTGAATTCAGAACTGTTTCTTAGCAAAGCTTTATTCTAGAATCTGGGCATGTAAAGATAGACCTCCACCTGATCAAATCACATGAAAGTTTGATGAAAGAACTACAAAAGTCCATGTAAAAAAAATACCTCGAAAACAAATGAACAGGATTTCTCTGTCCTGAAACTTAATAAAAATGAAGGATAAAGGAAAAAAAAGCATAAAATTTCATCTCATAAGACACCTTTGCCCACTTCAATCCCAACCCAAACCCAGTCAACACACATACACACACATGCAAAAACACATACATTTATACACACTTGACTTTAACTCAGACAGCATCACTCAGATAACACTTATGTCGCCATTCATGGAAGACTTGAGAACAACACTGGCCATTCTTCAAGTGCTTAATGAGTTACATGAATAATTTTTTATTAGATGTCTTCTTATATGTTAGGCTATTACAACAGTATTCACAAACAAAATTACAGCATCCTACTACTACCTTGTGCTCATGACCTTCCAAAAAATGAGTTATGTGAATAAAAAAATGACATAGAATTTTATTGTCTTTATTATTAATCATGCTATTAAAAAAGGAAAAGGCTTACACCCACTAAGTCAATGAAGGAACTAGTAAACCAGATACTTTGAACAAAAAGAAATAAAGTAATACTGAAGTTATAGGACTCTCCTAAGGAATGCTGGGCGGCCACCTTTCCAACTCTAAATCCTAGTTACAGAAAGAAAAAATGTCAACTGAGAATTTCCTGAGGAGAAAATCAATGATGCCCATTGGAAAGGGAAGAGACAGACAGAACAGGCGCCCAAGAGCTAATTAGTGCTACTCAGAAAGCAAATTAAGGCTTTTTCTTTGACAAGCTGCAAATAGCTGGTTAAGTAAGAGCCTCTGCCACCCTCTCCAGCCTCCAACAGCTGGCTAAATAGCTGATGCAGGTACTCACACAGGAAGTTGTAACCAGAAACAGCCCTGTACAAGTGAACAAAGTGTACAGGAGAAAGGGCACACCTTGCTCAAGGAAGAAAGGAAGGTGGCAATTGAGATGGGCAGGGAATGCATAAGAGTAGTAGTTTATTTAAAGAAGGTAATTAAATGTCCCCATTCCGATCAATATTTATTGAACACCTACTGAGCACAAAGAACAGGATTCAATGATTTAACTGATAATAATAAGGTGCAATTGCTATCTTCTGGAGGAGAAAACAACTTGGAGTTATACAGTGAACTCTATGCAAGGGAGGGTGCTGTAACCTTCAAATAAGTTAATTCACTCACATTCATGACCAATCTCAAAGGTAGGTTAATTAGCATCCCATTTCAGAGATTAATATGCTGAGCCACATGGGGTTACAGAATGGGCATAAGATCAATGAGAAGATCCCCGGTTTGAGTCCCAGACTAATTCCCACAATAAGACATCACAAAACCATCCTAATTGTTTGAAAATGCTATGGGAGGACAGGGAAGACTAGAACTTGTCGCAGGGAGTAGACATGGCCAAATTCTATGTGCAAAAGAAGTTTATCTGGTAGAAAAAGTCCAGGAGGCAAATCCTGAGAACATTAGGTGCAAACAGACATAACTTAGTGTTTTATTTCTATTTTTTTTTTTTTTTGGTTTTTGGTTTTTGGTTTTTGAGTCACACCCGGCAGTGCTCAAGGGTTACTCCTGGCTCTACGTTCAGAAATCACCCCTGGCAGGCTCGAGATGCAAACCTCCATCCTAATGCATACAAGGTAAATGCCTTACTTCCATGCTATCTCTCCGGCCCCAACTTAGTGTTTTATTTCTTAAATCATCCCTATATTGCACTGGTTGGCCATGCCTTGCAATGGGTTTAATGTTCCAAGCAGTTCAAATAACTCCAACAATTCAAACAGTTCCAACCAGTTCAAATGATTTGAAACTTGTCCATTGTTCTGATTATTTTAACAATCAAAATTTCAAAGAAGGGCCCAGAGAGATAGCCGATCCAGGACCAAAGGTGGTTGGTTCGAATCCCAGTGTCCCATATGGTCCCCCGTGCCTGCCAGGAGCTATTTCTGAGCAGACAGCCAGGAGTATCCCCTGAGCACCGCCGGGTGTGGCCCAAAATCCAAAAAAAAAAAATTTCAAAGAAAAAAAAAAAGAAACGAATAGATAAAAGCCTAGTAGTTTAATTTTTTGTGTGTGGTGGTTTTGGTTTTCAAATTTGGTTTTATTTTAAATCTTTCTGTTCCATTGTACCTGTAACTCACATAGCACTGCTAAGGGAGTCACTGTGTCCTAGAGCTACCATTATGAGATCTCAGAAGAAATAATTAGAACTGGTGTTACCAATGAAAACTCATTTGAGGAGGCAAATGTCGCATGAGCTAAAGCCTTGTTAATATCTTAAGATCGACCTCACTCATCCATACCTCTGAATCAATGTCAAGAACATCTAATATTGGGGCATCTAATAAGTGGTGACAAAGTGGTAGGTGTTTGCCTTGCACGTGGCTGACTAGGATGGACCATAATCGATCCTCTGGCTTTCCATATGGTCCCCAAAAAAGTGATTTCTGAGCGCATAGCCAGGAATAACGCCTGATCAGCATCACCAGGTATGGTCCAAAAACAAAACAAAATAAAGGCATCTCAGGTTGTACAGGGAATGTGTACCCCAGATCCCAACCCAGAACGGCATGAAAGGTGCAGCAAGTCTGTGCTCTCCCTAAGAAACCTGATTCTCTAATTAGAAAGTGAAGCCTTTGGGGTCAGAAAGAGTTTAGCAGATAGAGTGTTTATGCATGGTCATCACCTATGCCACCACCATAGGTGAACTTAATCTTTCATTTAAAATAAATTTTAAAGCAGAAAAATGTTTTTCATCAGTACTTAAACTTGCTATCTAATGAATATATAATGGACAGAAAAAACCAACAAACAAATAAAAGTGCTTTTTAGGGGCCGTAGCAGTGGCGCAGTGGTAGGGTGTTTGCCTTGCACACAACTGACATAGGATGGACCACAGTTCGATCCTCCACTGTCCCATATAGTCCCCCAAGCCACGAGCAATTTCTGAGCGCAGAGCTAGAAGAAACCCCTGAGCGTCAGCAAGTGTGGCTCCCCCACCCCCCAAAAAAGTGCTTTTCAGAAGGAGTTTTTCCATTTGCCTCCTCAAATGAGTTTTCATTGGTATTTGTTTGTTTTTCCATATATGTGTGTGTGTATATATATCAAGGAGAAGAAAAACTCCCAACACATTATTGAATCACGGGGAAAAAAGCTTAATATGTTCTCCATATGTTCTCTTTATCATCTATAAATTCTCCCATCATCATTCCTAAGCCATAAAAAGCTGTTTTCAGAGAAAAAAATGGAAATACTATGTTCTTTAAAAAAATTTTATCAAGATATGAAATTGTAGAGTTGTTTCAGGCTTACTATATTCCAGCACCAATTCTACCACCAATGTTCCCTTTTCTCTTCCAATATTCCCAGCTTCCCTTCCACCTGCCCTCTTGGCAAGACTATAACAAATTCTTTCATATTAGTTGCTCCAATAAAAAAGTAATGAAAAATAAAATTATCAGGAAATAAGTCAATAAACTCTATCAGGAAATAAGTCAATAAACTCTATTTGTGATGAATGATTGCTATATTTTAGCCTATGTAAATAAAGAAATTCAAAACAGTGATAAAATATAGTACATGACCTATGATCATTTACATAACTAAGTTTTCAACTCTGGCATCTAAACTATATTGCACTCAATTTTATTTTGTACTTGGATCTTATTGTAATAATTAGCATATTCCCAGTCATAAATAAAACTTTTTTAATCCTGTGTTAGAAAATAACATGTTCTTATTAGCAACCCCGTTGCCCAACTAAATACGTTCCATTCTCCTTGTCCTTACTTCTTTTAATTGTTTGTTTGTTTATTTGTTTTCGGGGCACACCTAGAAGTGCTCCAGAGTTACTCCTGCTCTGCATTCAATAATTAATCCTGGTGGTGCTCCAGGGACCATGTGGGATGCCAGGGATCAAACCTAGGTTGGATGTGTGCAAGGCAAGTGCCCTACTTGCCGTACTATTGCTCTGGCCCCTGTTCTTTTTTTATCATGCCAAAAAATCCTCCTTTAAGGAAGGTCTGATATTACGACTATGGCATATAGTGGGAGAAGTCCTAGGTGATAGTTTCTCATGAACAAATGGTAATTGCCCAGGTCTCCTCACAAGCAAAATTTATCTCAGTCTTTATTATTCTTTGCTGATTCAAAAGACACAGACAAGCCAGCATTTCACTAAATCAAAATTCACCTACACATCAGCTGTGTCATCCTTGATAAAGGGCATAAAAGCTCTAACATGAGTATCTTCATAGCAATGGCAGGTGTCATGTAGGTGGTTTTGTTCTCAGAGACAAAACTAATATATTTTCTGATGTTCATGACTTTATATTCATTTTTATTTTTGAATAAAGCATAGAAAGTTCCTAAAAATTAAATACTAAAATCGACAGAGTTCAAAGAATGAAGTGTACAAGAGGCATGGACCATGATCTATCACAGAAGAGGTGAGAGAATAGTTGGCCACAGGTATACTTAAACATGCACACAGACTAAGTCTGTAGTGGAGTGAGAGTTTAGGGAAAGTCCTTCAGAGGCAGATCAAGGTTCAGATATTGCCTCTTTTCAGAGCTCTCTGCTACAGATACATTTTCCATAAAATAGAAAGAACCACAATCACATCATAGGAGTGGCCTGAGTAATAAATCAAACTACAGGGAAATATTTAGCAGCATCTGGTACAGAAAAGACAACAATATAAGCTTCCTTCTCTTCTCCATCCCTTGTGTATTTCTAAAAGATTTTCTTACTGACTTAAATGGGAAGTCTTGAAGTGTTTAAGAAAAAAGAGAGAGAGAGAAGTTCCTACACATTATATAGTCAATAGCACATAGGTATCCGTTGCAGCACCATAATTTGCAAAGAAAAAGGAAGTAGTAATTTGAAGAGAAAAGTACCAGCTCACTTGCACTACCTTCTAAAATCCTCCAGCTTTTCAGTCTGCAGAGACTGCTTGCTCTAGGGGAGCAGAATTTGAAATAAAGGAAAAATTCTCATGGGAAAAAAATAGTTCCCAAAAAAAGCCAAGAAAGAAAAGATAATGAGGGAAAATCGAGGGGTATAGAAAGGAGTTTATTTTACTTAACAAAGTAAAAGTCGAGCAACGTGAATAATCTGCCTCCAGAAAATGGTTATTTAAAGGCTTTTTGTAAAGGGCTCTGGTTCCTAAAAAGACAGGAGTCACTGCCTATGCCCACCCACTCCTCATTTATTTTTAAACCCCAGCTTATATGTTCCTTAGCAACAGTAGGAGCAGATGAGACCCCCTACACACACATACGCACATGTACACCCTTTCCACAAACCCCTTCTTCTTTCCTGTCAAGTGTCATTCCACAAATATCCTTGCTCAAATGAAAATATTTTTGACCTTCCTGAAAAATCTCTTCTTTCCCCCTCAAGTGATCACCTTATGGAGAGCTATTATCCTTATATTCCAAGTATGAGATCTTTCTGGCCCCATGGAGACCAATTGCTATCCTCAGGTAACCCCCAAACGTGAAGTAGCCCATATTAAGGAGACATGACCCAATTCCAGCCAAAGCTTCTCCCTCCTCACACACATTCATTGTCCACATGTGAAATGGCCAGACCTAGCTGCCAGAACTGGCCATTCGCATGGCTGCTGCTGACAATGATGATGATGATGACAAAGAGGAGGAGGAAGAGAAAGAGGAGGAGGAGGAAGAAGAGGAGGAGGAGAAGGAGGAAGAAGAAGAGGAGAAGAAGCAGGAGGAAGAGGAACAGGAGGAGGAGGAGGTAGAAAAGGAAGAAAATAAAATTCCCAACTCCCCGGGTCAGCATTTGACACCTACTTATTTTGCATCTCCAGTGATTTGGGCCCTGCCTGGCCTTGTTAAGATAAGCAAGGCTTATGAATCAAAGATTAATGGTTTAACCTTAGGGAGGAAAGAAGGGGCAACACATCTTAGCTATGAATATGTTAGGCATTGCCTGAAGCACCTTTGAAAAATTCCAAGCCAGAGTTTATTTATTTTTTCTCAATCTGGAGTGGCAGACATTTGTAACTAGCCACCTGAGGTGATGCTGATGCAGGTGGTTCACAGCATTGCAACGCTTTATTTAAGAGGTAATGATGTGACAAAGCAGGACCCACAGAAAAGTGTCACAGGGCCCATGTCTATGTTTATGTGGGTTCTCACATGCACATGTGAGCATGCAACCTAGAAAACAGGCTTTCCACATAGGACTCCTTTCCAGGAGAGAGGCTTAAAGCAAGAAGCAAGTGGACATCATTTCCCTTGCAAACTCTGACTCTAGATCTAAATGGGGAGGAGCCCAGTGAATGCCAATGACACTAGAGCCAAGTCTGAAAATGTACATCACAGATTCAACCCACCTCCTGCAGGCAGTTCCTAAATTAGGCTAAATTTAAGTCCTTATTCCCGTTGGACCAGACAGACTCAGAATCTAAGAAGTAGAACTGTGTCCTTGCATACCCTCCCCAGAGCTACCCCAACCTCCAGCATCTCCCTAATTTTAGAAACCAAAACATTAAAGAGAATAATTTGGTGCTAATATATAAAAGAGCAAGTCAAGTGGGAGTCTCCTTCAATGCAGAGAGCGAAAAAACACCCATCAGGGCCATAGGAGCAACCACATGACCAGGAAGAACCATTTGGCAGCTGAGAGAGACCCACAATCAGACACGGAAAGCCTACCCTAGGGACTGGAACCTCCAGTCCACTCAGTGTTCTCTGGACCCCCACCAATGCATTCCCAGGCTCCCATAAAAACACAACACCTACCCTCATAAACCCACACACCCCTGTCATATGCCTTTGCTTACATAACAGTACATGGGGTGTTATGTACAAACTTCATACTTTAGATGGACTTCTGGAGAAGACTGCTAACTCAACCGAACAGAGTAAAGTCACAAAAAGATTTTCATTGCCACCTTTTCAAGAAATCTTCCCTGCCCCAGCATGTCTCTGTAATTCTAAGATGATTAATCACTGAGACTTTTAAAACCAACAAGCAGTTGGGAAAGGCTCAAACTGTCCTGACCTCTCAGGATTCATTATTCTGGTCCCAGGAGGGTTTAGGAGGATGAATAAAGGGGGAAGGGGATGTAGACACTCAGAATACCTGCTGAACCTCCTCTTATATTTGGATCTTTAGACGAGGTGGGGAAATCTTTCCTCCTGATTTGGTGGCTAAACAGAGTCCATCTCTGGCACAAAAAAAAAAAAAAAAAAAAAAAAAACCTCCTTCCTGAGAATGGAGCATGGCCTTAACTGTCATCCTCACCTCTGATTGCCACCATCACCCTTCTGGGCACACCCAGGAGACAGGGTCCGAGCACATGCACAAGGACTCCCCGTTACAAACTCCAGCTATGGAGCATGGAAGCAGTTGCTGCATCTACATACATGGGCCCATATAACTCATCCTCGACATAGGACTTCCCTAGGTTCAGCTCGCCTTCCAATTTTCCTACAAAAAAAGCATTTTTCCTTGCTGCCAGTTCTGAGTCCCCCAACTAGCAAGTGATGCTGAAGTCTGATCTTGGGGGCCAGGAGGGGATCTATCTCTCTATCTGTTAGGTGGTGGAGACTGAAGAGGGCCTGAGCATTGGAACAACTTTGAGGAATTCTCTCGCGCTCCCTCAAGACAAAAAAAAAAAAAATGTGTCGTCTCCGTGTAGGCACTCCATGCACACACATGCATTTTTCTTGCTTTTCTGATCTCCTGGGTTCATTTTTCTGTCCTGATACCGGGAAGGACCAGATGCACCCAGAGCTATCTTCCAGTCCAGAATAGTGGGGTGAGCAGAGAGTGTGTCCCCAGGAAGAGAAGGAGGGAGACGAGAGAGGAGAGAGAGAGAGAGAGAGAGAGAGAGAGAGAGAGAGAGAGAGAGAGAGAGAGAGAGAGAGAGAGAGAGAGAGAGAGA